>BQNB010001905.1:0-121187 GCA_026074375.1 Tanacetum coccineum | reverse complement strand
GCAACGACATTGGCTTTTCCCGGGTGATAACGAATATCGCAATCGTAATCACTAAGCAACTCTAACCATCGGCGTTGTCTCATATTTAGTTCCTTCTGATCAAGAATGTGTTGTAAGCTCTTATGATCAGTGAACACTGTACACTTGGTTCCGTATAGATAGTGCCTCCAAATTAGAATCATAGCACAAATTAGATTCATAATAATTTTGATTCATCGGTTGACATTGAAAACTCATATGAGGTCCCCTGCAGTTTTCACAATAAGGCTCATTGAAGATCAATTGTTGACATTGAAAGGTCTCATGCGGGCCCCCACAGCGGGTACAACAAATATATTGTTGTTGAAAACTTTGAAGATTTTATGGGAAATTAATTGTAACACGGTTACGAATTATAGATAAACGGAACTTGAGGTGGACAATCGAAACCATAATGAGCATCGTTCCCATAAAACTCATAAGAATACGTCGGGGGTTGTGGAGGTGGGTTAGGAGAATCATCCACAAATTAAGATTGGAATCATAAGTGAATGAATTTTCATCTCCAGAATAGCATGTCGGATGAAAACTTGGCAAAGTTTGTGGGAACTCATCAACGTTTTGATTATAGCGTGGTTCCGGGTTAGAGATAGTCGGAACTTTCGGCGGACAATTATAGCCATAATGAGCACCGTTCCCACAAAACTCACAAGTACATCGCTGACAAAAGATACCGTCTAACGAATCACCACACCCGTAACAACAATGATGGTCGATTAGGGGAGGAATTTGTGAAACATTTTTAGAAATATTTGGAGAAACATTTAAAGAATTCGGATTCGGATTATTTCCATATCTTGAAGCACAAATCAAACAAAGTCCTTTGCTAAGACCACTTCCACACCTCATGCAAGTACATCGTTGACAAATTTCACCATCTCCTTACACATCTTTACAATGAAAGCAATGACGTTGGTTGGATGAAAACGTGTGGGGATGTGGTGGTGAGTCGGGAGCTTTATTAGAATCATGAATAAATTTGCCAACGGAACTCATATTCGAACAACAACATTCTTTATTATACAAAGATCCACAAGACGAACACTCTTTAATCGTGAAGATAGGGATGATAGAATTAAAGAGGAAAAAAAGAAGAATTAAACAAATAGAGGATAAGAAAAAGAATTAAATGTCAAAGAGGTTAAAGGAGATTATTTTTGGTTTTTCGATTTTTTAAACAACATATTTTATTAAAGGACAAAATGAGATCGAATAACTTAAACCGATAATCAACTTGTTTCACGGTAGCTCTCTAAAAGAAAAACACACAAAGGAGCGGAGGAACGGGAAAGCGCAAAGCTATTAAAAACCTTCTCCTTTCGGGTCGTAGTTCATCGGAAGTGACACAAAGGCAAGTTTTAAATCTCTTAAAGTTTGTAAATCTCTTAAAGGTGAGCCGTACCTCACAAGTGACACAAAGGCAAGTTTTAAATCTTTAGTTTGGGAACTTATTATGATAATGCGCCAGTTGAGAGCATTATATTGATGATGACTTTTATTTGTTTTTATGGACAATGTTTTTATATTTTTGGTTTTTCTTGTTTTTATAATAAAAAGGAAATGAAAAATATTTTTGTATTTTTATATTTTTATAACAAGAAAATAACTTCACAAGGAAGGGTCTTCAAGGCACAACAAACTTCAACTAGGTAATCGTCTCACGGCCTCCCCGGCAGCGGTGCCAAAAATTGATAGTTGTAGTAAGCAATTTATACTATATATATAATATAATATAGGTGAAAATAAACAAATCACTTTTAAAATCCAAAAAGCAACAAGTTTAAATTCACAAATAAAAATATATATATCCGGAAGTATCAGTTTCTCGCTTCGTTACCCACAAAGTTTAAAACCGGACCCGGGTCGTTATGTCCCAACGAGGCCGCAAATTTGAAAATCGAGTGTCGGTTTGGGAATTATGCTTAAATATAACAAATTTTGGATTGGATTCTATTTCTACAATTAAAATGCAAAAATAAGTAAAAGAAACCCTAAAACGAAAGCAATTTAAGTTAAAACCTAAAACGGGAACGTAAAAACGCGACTTAAAAAAAACTAATTTACCCTACAAATGAAAATTTAATTTTCATAAGTCCTAAATGATAAAAGAAAATTAAAAAAAAAGAATTATATTTTTTTGATTTTTAGTTAATTTAATATGAATTAAAAACAGATTTAATGAAATAAAATGATTAAAAATAGCAAACTAATTTATAAAAATTCAAAAATTTTACAGAAAGTACTTCTAACTATGGGGAATCTAGGAAAAATATAAACTTGAAAATTGGCTGAACAAATAAGCACAAAATAAGCTAAAATAAGCTGTTAAGGCAAAAGCTAAATAGGGTTTAAGTAATAAATGTGGCAAATGTAAACCAGATGGCCCTACTGGTGCCAATGGTTAGTGTGTGTGTTGTTTGGGACGCGTGTGTGTAAAGGGAGAGGTTATGGGTTCGAACCCCATGCCTCTCCTTTTATTGAAAACTTTTTTTAAAACTTATAAAATAAGCAAAGACAACAATTTTTAAAAAAAGCAACTTTTTACAAAGATTCAAAATAAGCTGGCAATAAGCCAAAGAAGGCTGACAGAAATGGTTTTTTTAACACTAAGTCTATATAGCTAAAATTGGTTGGCTTTTTAAAACACAATAAGCAAATAAAACTACAAAATAAGCAAAAACAGATAAGTACCTACACCTAATAAGCACATATGAACAAAATAAGCAAAGGACAATGAGCTGAGAGGCGTTAAAAAGCCAATAAGCTTTTTGGCCAAATCAGTTAGCCAAACAGCCTATAGAGGTACTTTTGGGATTAAATTTAAGCCCCTTAATGGATCCTTATGGACTTGGGACCTCAAAACAGATCAAATTCAGACCTCAAAGAACACATATCAACAATCAAAAATCATTTTGAAACTCAGAATAAGCATAAAAAGGCTAATTGAAAAAGCTATTTTTCAACATTTAGCAAATTAGACAGATTTTAACAAAGACTTAACTAGACCTAGGCATACATAAACAACACTTGCATTCTGTATTTTAACACTAAAAACAAGTCTAAAACAATGCTTAAAAAGGCTTTTTCAAAAGCTTAATCAAATAAGCCACTTAAATCTGTTTTAAGACCACAAATTTAAGTGCCTTATAGAAATAGCTTAAAAACAAACTTTAAAACTTAAAAATTCTTAAAAACAGCTTATTATGACTTAAAGAAGGCTTGTCAAAGTTGGCCAAGTGACCCAAATAGTTTTTAAGCAAATCTGACCCACTTTGACTCTTAAACCAAACACCCCTTTAAGTTTTTCAAAACCATTTTTTAAAGAGATTTTTGAAGATTTAAGCTATGTTGTTTGAAAACAGATGGTTAATGATCAATATTAAGCAATAATAAGCAATGTTCAATAAGAGATAAGCACTAAAAATAAGCAAACTAAGATAAGCAGTTTTACAAGCCAAAATGGACAGATTAAATAAAAACTTAAATAAATGAAATCTAACTAACAAATAAGCATTAATTAGCAAATGAAGACACTAATAAGCATAAATAAGCAGGTAATAATCAGGAATAAGCACACGAACAGTAAATAAGCTAAAATTTGAAAAATAAAAACTTACAAAGCCCTTGCTTAAACAGGGCAAACAAGCTTAATAATAAGCTAATCTACAAGCTTTAGCTTGTCAAAAAACAAGCTAGTGGTGTCCATAAGCCCTTTCATTTCTGGCTTATCTTCCAAATTAAGCTGTGGTAATTTAGAGAGTGGATTTTTTTTGGTTTTTTTGTAAAATTTTCTTAAGTACTTAACTTTTAAATAAAAACTGATTACTTATATACTTAACTAAGAGTTTAATATAGCTTATGAAAGGCTTTAATCAATAAGTAAAAACAGGAATTGAAACTTAGACTTTATAACTTAAAAACTCAAATTTTCATCAAAAAGTAAAAGGGTTACAAGACTTGGAAATTAAAAATGCATTAAGTAAAAACTTTAAGTAAAAATAAGCTAAAAAATTAACTAGGTGCCTCCTAAAGGCTTACAATGAATCCTATTTATATAATTCGAGCTAAGTCTTCATTCCTTGTCTTCTTCTTTCTTGTGATTTCTTTGTGAGAGGAAAAAAGGGTGTGTTTGTTGTGTGAGGTAAGTCAAAAATCAATCCAAGCCATTAATCTTGAGTGGTGCCCAAGTCGTATCATCTTAACCATTGAATCTTTGTCTTTATCCCTTGTCGAATTGGGTAATTAAGGATTGCCAAGGTGGCAATTGACCATGTGAGGTGGGGTTGGATTGGGAGGGTGATGTTTTTTCATGGGGTTGCAGGGTGACGGAAAGTGATGGGTGAACAATATTGGTTTTTGGGCTTGGCGGGAAAAAGGGGTTTTATTCGTTTTGGTGATAGAGGGTGAAAGTTTAGGGGGAATGACTGGTTTGGCCCTTTAACTTGTGTAGTTGTATTGCAATGAAGGTCCTTGTGGTGAGATTATTATAAGGGATTTGGCAACAATGGCCCCTGAGGTTGTATGTTATGTTTGCACCCACCGTCCTTTGTGGACTAACGGACTTAACAGCCCTATTGTGGGCTTAACACAGTTAAGTGTTTGTGAGGGTTTTGGGCTTTGAATTTGTTTTGGGCCCAAAATGGTTTATTAACCATTTAAGTCTTCATGTAACATCTTAATGGGCTGACCCGTCCCATTAGATGGGTACGGGTGGGACCGTTTAAGATTTCTTCATTTTTGAAGAATACTAGTAATCTTAAGATCAAACCAAGAACAAGAGTGAGATGTGGGTTGTGATGTTAGAGAGAAATTGGATGGAAAATGGATGAATGTATTAATGAAGTGAATGGAAAAATGGAACAACCAACCCTCTCCAAGACTAGGAAAGGGTGTATAAATAGTCTACCATGGCCGGCCATGGGCTTGGTTGGGCCACCCATGGGCCTTGGGCCGGACTAGATTACTAATCTAATCATTATACTAACTACGAGCTAAGACCTGTTACAACTTGGAAGTGACCGACACTTTTCGTGTTTCCAACAATCTCCCCCTAAGGGAGGTCACTCCAATTTACAGACTTTAAACCTAGCATACTATGCTTTATCCTTAGTCTTTAGCTCGTACTCTTGACTTTCTCTTGTGAATATGTTGTAGTGATCATTGACTTCTTGGATTGAGCTTGTTCCTTGAACTTGTATTTGACATTGTGATCTTGAGCATCTTGAGATCATCAACCAAGCACAATCTCTACGCCATCTTGTAACTTTGCCATCTTGTGGACTTGCGACTTCTGGACCGACATGCTCATACCATTCTTGAAAAGCTTTAATGTTGCATCTTTCTTGAAATTTCTTTAACTTTAACACTTCGACACTTCTAGAAAGATGTGTGGTATCAGAGTAGCGGAAGTCTTGAAACATGTACTTGAGCTTTCATGATGACTTTATGTTTGTCGGTCGGGTATGAGCATGTGGTTATGGATCTTGTGAGACAGCTGGAACCAGGGACCTCCACCACCATTTTAAATAGCCTGCATAAAACAGTTAGCAATAAAGCAGGGGGACGAATATGGCTTTGTCATTCGCCCAGGATTGGTTGGAGAAACCTTCGGATCCGTGAGGATCGACCTGTGATCAGATAGATTCAATTTAAGAAGAATCTTCTTGACAGGATTTCCAGCTGTAGTATTGAATCTTTCTAACACATAAGTATTAGATTCATCGTACTCAGCATGTTCTCATTATCGGAACGTCTCAAAGCAGACAACACGATAAGAGTGAACCAGTGAGTTACTATCTCACCGATTGATATAGAAAATTGATTTGAAAATCAATCGGTGTATCACTTACAAAATTGTTTTTGTGACACACCGAGAGTGTTAATCATTTCAAAAATTCACTAACAACCGTTGATCCATTTCCTAGAACAAGTTTGATTCTTATAGAATCGCACCATCGTTTCTTTCCAGTTGTCACAAGTTTGATTCATAAAGAATCGCACAAGTTACCTACCATGAGCTTGTTTGATGTTGGCTCAAGCAGGATTTCCATCTTCATTGTGAATGAATTCACTCTGATGTTCTGGCAAAATCACAAGGATAATGCGAAGGACTCTTAAAATGTATCTTGTAATTCACATTGTGTGACTTAGCAAGTATAATTTGACAAGTGTCCTAATGAGATTTATGGATGATCTCTTTTGGCTCTAGACTCAATAGTGCACTTTGATTTTAGTGATCGGAGGCTGGAGCTGAGTGCCACCTTTTCAATATCAACTAACTCGGAGTGAGAGAGTCAATAGAAATGAGTGTATCTCCGTGAGTTTTGAAACAAAGTCTTTCTGACTTTGAGTAGCTGGGAGGGGGTTGTGCATAGCGTCACTGGGTCTATGACTGTCTTCAATGTCAGACAACACTGAGTGTTTCTGACAGCATATGTATTGAAAGACAAACCGGTTTCGGCTATGTGTATGGAGGGCTTTCTTTATTTTCACCCTTTATCCTTACTTTTCTTTTTTCTTCTTCAACCTTCAATGCATACCGGACTTAATAACTAACCACCTTGTTTGGGTTTAATCCAGTGTTAGCTCCATCTCAGTCGGCATTATTCCTATTCTCCACTTTTTCTCCTTTTTATTCATACCTAGGACTTCTACACTAACTAGTGGAGGATATTCCCTGGGTAGATCCTGCGGTTCTGCTGGATTTGGGATCTGAAAAACCTAAACCTAACGTTATAACTCCATTAAATTGAAGAACATGGCGGTTTTTGGGTATTTCTCACGATCTTCCAAAAACATTGAAAACTTCATCAAGTGTTTGATAAAAATAGCAAAGATTTTACACTTTGAGAGTTTTCTTCATTATTACTAAAAGCTCCCCAACTTAACATGTGCCATCGTAATAGTAGGCATGTAGGTATGGAGTGCATTGAGTCCATTTTATTTGATATTCTGTCTGTATTCTTTAAGTCCAGGTTAATCACATTTTCTTCCTTATCCAAAATGTTAATCCCTTGTATTTTGGATATCAATTGATTAAGTTCGAGGACAAAATGCGTATGATAGCAGATTGGAAATGTTATTGCTCCCCCTCAACTTTTGAGGGTTTATAAGATGAATTCGAGTACAATTATTTGAAAATTTTGAATTTATGAGAAATTCTTGAAAAAATTTGTACTCGAGCACATCTTAATTATTCACCAAAATGTCTACACTAATAATGAACATATTCTACTAAGATATGTGTATTTACGAGGGATTGACCTTTTTTAGATAAGAACAACATATGATAAATCATATGGTCTTTGTTGTAGCGTAGGTCACCCCCGTATGGTCGTCCACCTACAAATCTCTCCAAGCTCCTCATTATCCTCCTTGCCTTTAGCCTTTTGTCAATCGCCTGGATTATAGCTCTTACGTTTGCCTTGTCATGTTGGCTCCAAAAAGTCTGTGGCAAATACATTCTAATACCCTTGAGGCGATCATTTAGAGCAGTCCGAACGTCATCTAGAGTACCATCGCTGAACTTGTGTAGTTCGTCAATGCGCATCAATCTGTTCTTCTTGTCTTTGTTCTCGTAGATGAATCCTCTTGGATCTGAGTATGGTGTATAAGCGTCTTGTCTTCTCAGATTGGATCTGTACGTGTCAGGCTTTGTGAGGTTGAGTTTCTTCTGATAGCTTTCAACGCCCAATTGAAGATCTTCCACACGCCTCTGGATGACAACTCTTCTTGTAAACATTCTTAAGGAGACATTAAATGCAATACGTTCTTCAACGTTGAGATTTGTCACTTTTCCTTGCACGAGAAGAAGCAGCATATCTTCAATGTCTTGGATCCTTAGTCTGTGGAAGTCGCCTTCTTTGAACTTGTAAAGAACGTCATCATCCCTTCGTACAGTAATCCAGTCAAGATGCTTATAGTCATGCCATTCGACTATTTCAACCTTAGTGACAGCAATGATTCGTCTTTTTGAATAGACATCACGAGCTGATTCCCTTGAGGTCGCAAATGCATAGAACTGTCTTCGCTTTTTGCCCCAATGTGAGATTCCCCAGAGGGCGAATTTGTCGTATTTGACTATCATTTGACTCCACATTGAGTTAGGCACTAAGTCTTCTATCCATTTGATATGCCCGTAATCTGCAGCCGTAGTCTTCGTAACTGAAGTAGAGTACTTTCGGCTTGACCCACACCACGTAGGTACTACAGTTCGTTATTGATGAAGTGATGAAATTGTATACATGACGACTTGAGAATTTGGAACAGAACGGTAGTGGCGTCGCGATCATGAGGGATATTGAACTGGGGGGGGGGGAAAGACCTTCAGGGTTGATCCAGTCCAATTTTTCGGTTGTGGCTTTGTAGACTTCCTCACAAAAATATTCAAGTTCAGTCAAACTCTTGCAAGTGCCTTTCATCAGCTCAAATGTTGGACCTGCTAGCAATTCAGGTGTTAGAGTTTGAACATTTAGCCGATTCATCACAAAAGCGGAGAAGTCAAATGTAGAGTCGGTTAGTTCATCGAATGACTCTCGAGGGTCTTGTTGTGCCAGATTGCTAAGCCAAGGTTGGACAGATTCATGAACGGCAGGAACAGACTTATTCCATGCATGATCAGGAGAAGGTAGTCGTGTAGGTTGTTGAAACCAGTCAGGAAGATGTTGGACCTCTTCTTCTGCTTGTTCATCATGGACACCTGTTTCAAACTCCTGGTGTGCAGGTGCTTCAAAGACATCTGTAGTTTGCATAGCTTCCTCTACCGGAGCAGATTGGCTAGCAGATTTCTTGTGAGTCTTAGATCCTGTACTGGTAGTCTTTCCTGCTGTCTTGGTTGTCGTTTCACTTGGAGCACTGGTAGAATCAGGTTCTTTTCCTGACCTTCTTCTCTTGGACCCCCGGTCTGTTCCAGCGGAGGGTTCTTGATCATCATCAGCACCGTCTCTAGGTCTTTTTATTGTGACCGTATCGCCATATGTATCTAACAAGATCTTGTCGGCTTCATACGCATCAACTAATGCCTTGTAGAGCTGCCTTTGAATATCTGACCTGTTGATAGAGTTGTTAGCTTCCATCTTGTCAATTAAAACTTTTTCAGCCTCTAATTCTGAAATGATTTGGCAGATTCAGCATGAGATGTGTTGGCTTCCTTTGATGATCGCCAGAAACCTAGACAGAGTGATCGGTTACTAACTTCTCATTTTGGAGTAATTTTGGAGACTCTTTTTTGCTTTTTCCTTGATTACTTTTCTTCATTCTTATCGATTGAATTAAAGAATTGTTGATTTGCAGTTAGTAGACTCTCTTCTAGATTCTGTCATACTTCAATTGGACTGCAACGTCCACTGCTTCCTGCATTTTATTTGCTAGATATTGATCAACGGTGCCAGGAATGGAAGAGAGCGCTTCAGCATATTGATTTGTTTGTCTGAGTTCCGAGAAGTTGTCTTCTAACGCTTTCAGTCTATAATCAAAGCCAAACAACGAAGCAAAGTTAGGAAGATTTTGTAGCGAGGAGCTTGTAGTAGTAGCCGGTGTCAGAATTGGTGGTTGTTGTGTTTGAATGACGAGAGGATACGGTGTTGGAGGGCGATTGATTTGTGCAGTGAAGGATGGCTCCATGATGGCTGTTACAGGAGTATCAATGAGAGAGGTGGCTTCAGTATGTTGTCCAAAAATATCATCAACACCAGTATCTTGGTTTGGATTCAGCATGTTGGAGACGAATCCAGATGATACAGACGAGCTCTGTTGTTGACCATCAGGATTAACCGGAGTTAGGGTCACATGAGTGTCTTCAATCTCCTGGGTTGCTTTAACCTGGGGTAATATAACACCTGTCATTACATCATCTCTTCCATCAAGATCGGTATTGGTATCTTCGACTGCCTCATATCCTTGATCCTCTTCATATGTAGCCTCTTCATCCGACTTTGCTCCTTCAACATTCGTTCCTTCAACTTCATTGTCACCATCTTCGTCATCTGATGATGAAATACGAGAGGGTGTGTTAATTGTAGAATCGAAAGAATCATCTTCATCAGTTTCCTCTTCATGTATTATGTCATCATCATGAGTTGTGAGCTTTGGATGGACAAAATCATCACCATCATCATCTGATTCAGTCTGTTCTTCATCATCATCATCTTGAACTTTCTCATCATTGTCATGGTCATCATCATCTTCATCATCCTGAGTAGTCTCATTAACGTCATTTTTATCTGCATCTTCATCATCTTGAGCTTGCTCATCATCTTGATCATCGTCACTTGATTTCCAAGAGATATCATCCTCTGAGTCATAATTAGGAGCATCGGGAACCCCTGGTGTAACACCAGTTCCTTCATCTGCACCAGAACCACTGGCATGAGAGCTGTGAGTTTCGTGACGGCTTCTTTTTGTGATTATTTTGAGTTGCTCAGCCTCTGTCAAATCCGCCTCAGAGATGGTCTCCAATTCTGTAGTCTTCAGTTTTCCTTTTCCAGACTTCTTTTCTGTTGGGGCAGTGGGAGGCTTCTGTTTTGTGATTGTATCTGTATTAGCTTTCTTCTTTGTTCCTTTGTCTTAGGAGGAATTGTTCATGAAGCCATAGCATAATATTATTTTGTATGATTAGAGTTGGGATGTCCTGTTGGTAATGCCACATTGCAAGATAGCCCGTACAACTAGCTTCATTCCTTGAGATGACATTGATTGTAGTGAACATTGGGTCATCTCTGGCATAGTGCCAATTGACCTTGTTTCTTCTAGGAATTGAAGGATCTTTTTCCATGACAAAGTTGACGACTAACTTGGTGAACCGAGGATAGTACATCGCATTGCCCTTCTTCGTATTTTTGTTCTCAATCTTGAAAATGAAGTCCTCCCACAGAAGATATGCATAATCAACATTCTTCTTATTGTACATACCCCACAAGATTTGAGCTTGAGAAAGACGAAGACTGTCATATGATGGTATACCACTGAGACATTTGTTGATGATAGCAGCAAATGATCTCCAGGGTTGATGCAGTTTATTGACATTAACGTCAGTGATCTTCCTTATATCTCCAGAATGACCAAGACTAGCTAGAAAGATGAGGATCTCCTTCTCAAGAGGTGGTTCTACAAACTTCTTATTACCGACTTTAGGGCAAATTTGAAGAATGTCTCTGAATTGATCAAGACCGATAATGTGCTTCTTGTTATTCATCTTAAATCGGACAGATCGATTATGAACATAAGCAGAAGCCCAGAATTCTTGCATATAGATCTCTGGAGCATCAGCAGTGACTTGGAATGCCTTGTAGAAAGGAGTGAGCTTTAACACATCGTAGACCACTTGAAGGGTTGCTTCCTTTGATGTGACATCCGAACTTAAGCGAAGATTACATTTTCCAATCTTAAGTCGGTCAGCAGGAGCCACCAATGCATCATCCAAAGCAATCTGATCCGCTATTGAGATTTCCATGAGTCTGTTTAAGAAAGAGTGAGTGCAGTTTATAAGAAGACACAATCATTCATTCATGAGAACCTTTATGACTTTTAGCACCTTTGAAGATCAATCTACTTAGATAGACGAATAGCGTGTAAGACAAAGGCACCTATCCTAACAATTAAGTCGAATGTAGTTAACCTTGGTTTTGTCAAGCTTTTACTGTCTATTTTAAACTAAGAGATTTGTTGAATTTAATCTTAGTTAGAAAAAATTTGATCTTAAGTGTGTTATGTCAAAAATTGGTTAAGTGTTGATAACTTTACTCGTTTGGTCTTCACTAAATAACACTCGTTCGGTCCTCAAAGAAACAGCTAGATCGGGTTGCACTGAAATTACATTTGTTCGGTCCATGTACACAATCACTCGTTCGGTCCTTAGAACAGATACTCGTTCGGTTCATATTGACAGGTGCTCGATCGGTCCTTATTAAGAGTCACTCGTTCGACCCTCAAATGATTCACTCGTTCGGTTCTGTCCAAGAGTCACTCGTTCGACCCTCACAAAAAATTCACTCGTTCGATCCTCACAATATTCACTCGTTCGGTCCTGGCTAAGAGTTACTCGTTCGACCCTTACAAAATTCACTCGATCGATCCGGTCTAAGAGATACTCGTTCGACCCTCACGAGATTCACTCGTTCGGTCCTGGCTAAGAGTTACTTGTTCGACCCTTACAAAATTTACTTGATCGATCCGGTCTAAGAGATACTCGTTCGACCCTCACGAGATTCACTCGTTTGGTCCTTTCTAAGAGTCACTCGTTCGATCCTTTCTAAGAGATACTCGTTCGACCCATGTTAGATGATACTCGTTCGGTCCAATATATAAATCACTCGATCGATCCTCACACTTAGACACTCGTTCGATTCACAACACTTTACTAGATCGGTCCATATGGTTTATACTTGATCGATTTCTTAAGTTTGTGCAAGATCGACTTTCACATTTAACTTTTAATCTAGCATTTCCATTTAGCCATGATATAACAATCTCACACACAAAAGGTATACCTTCGAGTTCAAACGGAGTGAGTCAGCTAGATTGAAGTGGTTCGATTCATATTGTAAGTCTCTCGTTCGGTCCTCACGTTTAGTCACTCGTTCGGTCCAGGTTAAATGACACTCGTTCGGTCCATTTTGTAAATTGCTCGTTCGGTCCACACGTTAGACACTCGTTCGGCCCTCACGTTTAGACACTCGTTCGGCCCTCACGTTTAGACACTCGTTCGGTCCATATTGACTCGATCGGTCCATATTGAGTAAAGTTTCTATCGAGCAACATTTTACACAGACACTTCGAGAAGGGAAATAATGAATTAATCACTAGATGAGACGAACATTATATGACATCTTATGGTTATACCTCACATAACTCCTAATACACCTACAACATCTAGAACAGCCCTAATGTTTTCTCCGAGCACAAAATCAATCAATTATACATTTGAAATTAAACCTAATAACAAACTGTAAAGCAAAACGCCTCATTCAATTCAAGATTTCATCTTGCTTCGATTTTGATGAACCCTAATTTTGAAGTTAGGGTTGATCGAGATCAAATCACCATGAAAGCACAATTCGAATAGGATATGATCGTATAGGAGTGTATGGAACGAATTATTAAGAGTACCTTAATCGGATTGGATCTTGATAAGAAGACTTAAAAGGGGTTCGATTTGAGTGTGAGTTCGTGTGTGTGTGTTTGAAAGTGTTTGAGTGTGTGTGTATTTTGTGAACAGTGATGGGTACGGGTGAGGGATGTTAGTGTTAAAAAACCAATTTTAACTTTGACACATTTGGCCCCTCATCTTAACACTACTTATTAATCTCACAAATTATGTTTTATAAGGTATATTCAAGTTAAACAAATAGCACACTTGGTCCTTAATGTTTTATACTCTCATACCTATAGACATAATTTAGCAAAACTACACCCTAAAGGCATAAAACAAGTAACACATAAAGCACAATCGAGTTAAACTTAATTAACTTTCTATCATGAGATATTACGTTATCGTTTGAAAATCTTTTTCCCTTTTTACAGCTCATTTGATCATGACAAAGAAATTTGACATTCTCTCCCCCTCAAACAATGACCCGTTTTCTATTTAAAGAGCTGTAGACATTGTTTGAGAAGTCAAATGTATCTTGAAAATTATTTTCAGATGATGGAATGATTTTGTATGTGACAAAACAACAAACACCAAGATAAATAAGATTTCTCTTATTTATTCACATAGATGCACTGAAACGTACACTTATGGATATAGGAAGCACGGGTTGTGATGCAAAGTAATCAAAAGCCTTTGCATGGTCATAAAGTAGACCATGCCCGAGAATAAATTCCCGTTGAGAGGCCAAGTTTTATGTTTGAAATACTTGCCTTTAAGATGATGACCGGGTTGCTATATGAAATAATAGCAAACCATATGGCATGTTTTGAAAACATTTGTAACTTCTGCTCGAACTTCATTTACAGACTTGTATCATTGTTAAATGACATTTCTAAGACTTGTATCATTGTACAAGTCCATGTCGTGCAAGATGATTGATAGAACCAAAGTTCAAGTGAGATAGACGACGATGCCATAACCAAGACTTGGTTCCTCATCCAGTTTGGACTTCTCCACCATGGGAGTATCCACTGGGTCACAAGATTCATAGCCATATTTTTTAAGTGATTCAAGAGCATATTTAGATTGGTTTATGAAGATGCCTCTAGGACTTTGAGAAATTTGTAGTCCTAAGAAAAATGATATTTTTCCCATCTGACTCTTGAATTTTGAAAAACATATTTTTAGCAAATAGATAATACAATTCTGGAGTAGAGGCCAGCAAAGATTTAATCATTCGACCATAGATTTGTATCAGAATTAGTCGTTGCCTTCTCTACGGATGAACAGAGTAGGATCACTGAGATACTGTGGAGAGTCATTGGATATCAGGAATAGAAGACACAGATCTTACCACGCTCGTGGAGCTTGTTTCAACCATAAAGAGCTTTCTTATGCTTGTATACGTGGTTGGTTTGTCTGATATATAAAATCGTCCGGTAGCGCTATCTAAATGAATTTTAGGATGTGTGTGTTCAAAAATGCAGTCTTTCAGTCCATTTATGATGACATGTTCATGTGAGTAGCAAACGCAGAAAAATTCGTTAGACTCTAATCTTGCAACCGAGCGAAAGACTCTTCGAAATCGATACCCTCTTCTTGGCGATAACCACGAAGCGGGGGGGAAGGGAGGAAGGGTATGGTGACCCAACGAGCCTTATTTTTAGAATACCTCCTAACTCATCAAGTTTAACCTTTAGATCCAATAGAGAGATGACCAAATGCTTTGTCAGGAGGAGATACAAAGTCCCAACCTCCAGACTTAAAATTCATAAAGATCTCTTGCATAGCTTCAATCCTACAATGCTTGGGTTAATGCTTCTTTGTAGTTTGGGTTCGACTGATGTTAGGAAGGCATCATAGTAGCAGAATAAGGCTTGTTCATGAAGTTGGAGTCGTGTGGAAACTGGTCTGTCAAGAGCACCGATTATATTCTCAAGTGGGTGATCCTTCGTCCATTTGCTAGTGTGTTCAGAATGGTGACGGGATGACAATTGTTATGACTACGTCTGATGATTGATCTGAGAACTTCTGGAACTGGAATACCAAAGTACGGATCATTCCCATGTGTGCAACTTCAATATCATGTGTGTGTGTCTTCTTCAACTCATGAGAAATAATAGGATTTTTGAGTTTTTTGTGTTGTATGAGAATTACTTGGGTGATGGTGCATCTTGATCAACTGTAGTTGAGGAAGGTGAACAGTTAAACCGCATGTTCAGGTCAAACTGCTCACGGATAGGAGCAATGGACTTTGGTGCATGGAATCAACAGTAAGTGATTCATCAAACATTGGTTGAAATATACAAAATCCAGTCAGATTCTCGATGGTGGTACAAATGGTGTTGAAGGAGAAGGGTTTGGCCGAGTCCGACTGAGTGATACGAGTCATTTCTGAAGAGTGGGGTCCTGAATGATGTGTTCGTAGCCATCCGCAGTCAGCTCATCAAATAGAACGTGAATGGTTTCAATTATTCAATTTTTTTTTTTTTTTTTTTTTTTTTTATTTTTTTTTTTTTTTTTTTTTTTTTTTCTTTTTTCTTCTTGTCTGGTAGTCTGTCGTAAATCAGAAAGCTTTCTTTGTGTGTGCATAAGTCCAAGGAAATATACCGATATAAGCCTCTTGGTTGTAACTTGCCCAAATTCTCACTATCATTCGTTGGGTAACAAAGTTCACCAAACTCATGTAGATAAGATAGATGGGTGGTTTGTTGTGCAAAGCTAATATGGTGTTTTACAGTGATGACGACGTATCATGAACGATTTGGGTGTACAGACTGTGGCAACACTTCGGCCCTAGAAATAAAGGAGTTTTGCATAAATAACATAATGCGTGCTGCTTCGATTAGCGTACGATTGTGTCTTTTAGCAACATCGTTTTGCTTTGGTAGAGCGTGCAACTGATGTTTCATGAGAGATGCAACCTTATCATAATATTACTCAATGTTGATTAAACAAACTCAGTTCATTATCTGTTCTGATGCGATGAACGGTTTCCTTAAGTCGTACTTGGGATCATCTCAAGCTAGAAATTCGCTAATAAAAGCTGGAGTTCATCTTTTATCGCAAGCCTTAACCCCAAGTTAACTCTGCCGATTACGACATCGACCCTACCGAGAATTGTCCTTCTTTCCATTGACACTCGCCGGGACAGCATAGTCCCACATAACATAAGCACATTTAGATTTTTATTGATTGGTGTTTCCAGATTTGGTTTGTGGCGCGCGCGCACGCCCTATGCTCTCTTTTGCCTAATGAACTGCCCGCAACACCTCGTGATCTTCTTCCCCAAACTTGAGTCTTTGGGAGACCTCGTACAAGTCCATGTCTTGCCGATGATTGGATAGAACCAAAGTTCAATGAGAGGTGACGACGCGATGCCATATACCACAGGACTTGTTTTAGACTGCTTTTGAAATAGACAAATAGGTGAGGATGCCATATATAGTCCATAGAGAGAGAGAGTATACAGGTTATCCCTCGAGATCCGTCGTAAATAACACCAGAGCTAACTCTCCGCGAATGAAACATAGATAGTGTGTTGACGAAAAGCAACTTCAAGATTGGAATCACAGAATTGTCCATCAGAAAAAAGATTATGCCCAAAGTCCTTCCAACGTAATAAACCATTGAAATTGTAACATTCAATTGATAGTGCTCCAAAAACCCATTCTTTGATACTGATGTTCCGAATTTAAACTAAAACCCAAGAAATTTACTGATGAAATAGGTGAGTGAGAGCGATCTCGTAGATGTGCTTCGAGCACCGGAATTCCCAATACCGGGACGATGTGGAACAACCTGCCTACATTCAAAAAAAGTAGATGGATATATTGGTTTTTTGGATGCCCGGGGATTTACTGGGTTCCTGTTTGTTAGCAGACAATGGTTTTTAAAACTTTGTTTTGCTAAGATTGCTGTTTTATTCTTCCAGAGTTTCTTGAGTATCTCCAATTTAAACCAAGGTTTGGATGATTCAGAGTCTAGAATATGAGGCGATTTCTAGAAGGCACTTCATTAGTAGTGGTATCCTAGTTAAGGGAAGCATCGCGCACACGCTCATGTATCAAGGTCCGACCAGCTAGGTTCCCTACCATATTCTTTTGAGTGAACACCTTCTGTTGGTTTCCAAATATCTTTCTTCGATTTATTCTTTTTTAGTTTAGCCGAGATTTCACAACATTCAAAGAATTAGAAACATAGATGTGTGTGTCTAGATAGTCATGCAATTCTGTCACGGTGCCCCCCGCATGAATACCAACCACAATCAGACTTATCTTGTTCTTGAGATTCCTGCCAACCGCAAGATTCCTAGTTGCGCGCTCTCAGTAACAGTACCCATGTGTTTTTATTCAAAACTTGATTTAAATTCCTCAAGGTGAGCATTCTACTTTATTCTTGGAAGAGACTACTTGGGGCTTGCAACTCCTATCATTTCTTTGTATTGCCTGAAGTCTGTGAATCCGCTTGCACTAGTTTGAAAAGTTTTACTCTGTAGAATGCAACACACGATTGTTAGAAACTATGTTTGAAGTCGAGGCTGGTTTTTGTTTTTCTGGGATGATGATTGATTCAGCAGTCCTAAACTTTCTTGTCGTTTTCCTCGGTATGGACCTCAATTAATTGAGGACCACAATTGTGATGATATGGGCATTGATCTACTTCTGTGTGAAAGCAAATCGAGAATGACTTTGGTATACCTATAAGCAGACTCTCAAATGTGGATCCTTGAGGATTATTTGCTTTTAATGTTCGACTATATCCCTAAGGACCAAGGCTTCTTCCTGGGTATGCTTTAATATACGAGAGTGAGCAGTCCTTTTATTCGACAATTTTGGGTGTGATGGTTCCATGTATCCTTAGACACTTTGGATCCAACAGCGTGGGTCACTAGTATCCTCTTTATCTAACGCTTTTCCTTTAAGTCTTCCTTTATCTCATTTTGTAGGGTTGCTTATGACACAAACCTTGTTCTGAAGTTTTGCATTAAATCGAAAATCTCCCCAGATTTTATATTGACTTGCTTGTTAAGCATCACATTGTATTCTTTTGATTGAAAATCGTTTTGTTGTTTATCGAGTCATAAAGTTGCTTATAGTTGTTTACAATGCTCATTTCATGCAACAAGTTTTGTCACTCTATGTTCAATTCGATGTTATAGAGTTCTATTTATTCCATGTCCCCATTTTGACTGAACTATCCTCCACATTTCCTTTTAAGGACTTAATTTGCTCTTTCAACTTTACAATTGTCTGTGTGTTCGTTGAGACAATGAGCTTTAATTCACTTAATTCGAACAACTGAGTAAAGCTCGGAGCATTGTGATTTAAAACCACGTTTTCTGTTGAAAGATTCTTGATTAAGTGGAGAACAGCTTCCAAGTGAGGCAATGTTTTCAAAAGTTGTAAAACACTTGCAAAGTTTATCGTAAGTTTCTTTATCAACAAAATCCTTTTTCTTGACAAGCTCAGTCTCGAGTTCGAGACACTTTTGACATTCAGTCACAGTTTCATCACTTGCATTCACAGACAAATTCACAACAGTCTTTACAATATCCTTAATCCAATGCTTGTGCCAAGAGTCGTTCAGTTTCACTCAAACTGATTCATTTTAATAGAAAGTTCTGGACTCCAAGCGATGTTGTTCGACAGCCTGTTCCATTTGATAAAAGACTTTTTGGACATCGGCAAGTTCTTCAACCAAGTATCGGTTGAAGTTATTGAAGATATCTTTTAAAATTTTTATAAACGGAATGATTTCATCTCGAAAACAAGCCTTTGTATGTTCAAACCCCCACGTGCCCTCAGTGGATAGCCTGTGCGTGGTTTCTTTCTTAGAGATCAACTGGATCAAAGCTCGTAAAGATAGCGTCTTAAGCTTTTCAAGTAGTATTCACCATACTTCTGTTGAAGTTCTTTTGGAAACCTCAACTTGACTGGTTGTAGAAGAATGTGATGGGTCTAAAGCTGGGACCGAAGTTCGCTTTCCAATGCATGGTTCACAATATAAATCTGTTTGTCGAACATATCGTTTGTAGAATCATTATTAAGAATCGCATAATGATGGGTTTGTGTTCAATTTATGTTGTTTCAAACAATGATCTTGTTCTTTCAAAAGGCATTTTTTAACGACTATTGTCACTTTACTCTAGTGTTTCATCAGAATCAGGGAACCACGAATAGTTCCATTTTAAGAATGTATTCCGTCATACGCTTTGGCAATTGACTCCCGAGCTTTCTTTAGACAGAAAAGGTTTTTCAAACCCCGATAGCTTGTTCGAGGAAGTCATAACAAAATTTTGATTTTGTCATCATATGGAACAGTCGGCGCGCGCAGACGTTGACACGCTTTTGAAAATCGCTCGCGCGCGCGCGCAAGTTTGCTTTAATCTTCTTTTCTAAATCAATTTCTCTATCAATATTTCTGTTTTCTTCTAATTTCAACTTATTTTTGAGTTCAAAAACTGTTTTCATTAAACAATCATTTTCTTGCACTTGTTCGAAAAGATTTTGCTTAAGATGTACAATCTCGGCAAACTGTTCATTTGATCCTGAAAAACTGTTTTCAACATTTTGTTTTTCTTTCAAATCTTTAACCTCTCGCTTTGTATCTGTCAAGCTCGGTATCAAAGCTTATTAAGTGGTGCAATGGGTCACTTGGGTACTCAATTGGTCAAACATAGATAATATAGACATCTTGTTGAGTAGAAGAGTTAGATTTCTGGACAGTACCTGTTGTGTCTTTCACTCAGATACTGAGAATAAGAATGTATTGCTATCACTGATTATATCGTTTCCTGACGGACTCACATCATTAGACTGTTCAGAAGACGTCATGATCTGCTTACTTTGATTGAATTAGTCATAGTTCAGATTATCTTGATTGTGTACCTCAGTGAGTGCACTGACCATTCCTTGGAGAGATTGCATGAGAGCATCTTGGCTGAATTGAGTTCATCACAATCAGGTCATAGCATCCAGATCATCAGACTTGATAAGCAGCATTGTGGGGTGATGACTGTTGAGAGGTTTGAATGTCAGGAAGTCCTGGATCTGCCAACATGCTATTTCTTTCTCTGTTAAAGCTTGACCACTGCTGGAGCTTGAACCAACTACACTTTATTTGTTGAACAATGTTTCATCCCTTTTCCTCTTGGGCTTAGTGCCTTGCTTGGCACATAATGTCCCTCCCTTTGCATTGGAACAAAATAACAAGTCCGTTGTTTCCCCGTGTTAGCTACCACTTTGCTCCTGTGTGAAATTTTCTTGTTGTTCCAGCACATAAGTAGTTTGTCTCCCCTTGACCGGTTGCACAGTCCACTTTTCCATAATAGATGGTAGTTGTTTGAACATCAGGGAGTCCTGGATCTGCCAAGAATGCTATCTCTTCCTCTGTTAAAGCTTGTCCACCTGCTTGAGCTTGAACCAACAACACTTTATCGTTGAACCATGTCTCATCCCTTTTCCGCTTAGGCTTAGTGCACTGCTTTGCAATATGACCCTCCCCTTTGCAATTGTAACAAATAACAGTCCGTTGTTTCCCCGTGTTGCTACCACTTGCACCAGGTGTGTATTTTCTTGTTGTTCCAGCAGCATAAGTAGTTTGTCTCCCCTGAACAGGTTGCACAGTCACTTTTCCATCATAGTGGTTGAGAATTGTTGATGTTGATAAGGTGTAACAAACTGTGAAGACTGATATGGTGAAACATGATGTTGAGATAGAGACTGTTGGTGAGATAAGATTGATAAGCTTGCTGAGTTAATTGGTCAGATGCAACTAAAGCAAGAGGATCAGGGTTGCGTTCATGCATCAAACGAACTTCAATTGCATGTCGTTCATGTTGTTGCAGATGAGCATGAAGTTGATCAACGTTGGTAGTGTGCAAATCTTTAACCAGTTTAACATCAGTAACAAATTTGCTCCATTCATCAGGAAGAGTGTTTAAGAACTTGGTGTTCACTTGAAACTGCTCCAATGGCATCTTGTAAATGTTCATATCATTGAGTAACAGAGTGAACCTCAAGTAGTACTCATGTAACGTCTCTCCTTTCTTGTAAGTGAACTTATCAAATTCATCATACAGCTTGCACTCACGTTCTTGTTTGGTTAATGACGTTCCTTGCATCAGCAGTTTAATCTTCTCCCAAAGATCTTTTGCCACACGATGTTGACTCACAAGAGCATAGATTTCAGTTGGTAGGCCTTGGAGAATGATGTTTATAGCTTTGATGTCGCAATCTGCTTGAATGGCTTCAGCTGGAGTTAGTTCAACATATTCCTTAAGCCTTGTTACTCCATCCTCAGTGATTGAAGGCCAAACAAGTGGTCCTTTTTCAACAGATGCAAGAATCATTCTTCCATGTGGTCTATTCATCATATAAAGTTCCATTCTGCTTTTCCATGAATCATACAAGTGTTTTTCAAGCATCGGTGGTTTGTTGTCTCCTCCAGAAAGAAGTGATTTATCAGCAAGAGTCGTCATTGTGGTATCAAAAAGATTACAAATTGATCGATCGGTGGTAGAAACATCAAGTTTAACTCTTATAGATCCACTTTAAGAGAGTTGTACAAATGCTTTTGTCAGGAGGTAGGAACAAGTTCCCAAAAACTCCAGACGTCAAATTCATGAAGTTCCTCTTGCTTAGTTTAATCCAACAAGCTTGGGTTAGTGCTTCTTTGTAGTTCATTGGGTTCAACTGATGTTTAGCATAAGGCATCAATAGTAACAAAATAATGCTTGTTCATGGATTGGAGTCGTTTGTGGAATAGGTCTGTCAAAAAGAGCACAGAGAATAATTCTCAAGTGGATGATCCTTTGTCCATTTGTGTTGTGTTCAGAAATATGGTGATCGGGATGGCACAATTGTTATGGAATAATGGGATGATGATTGAAGATTGTATCAGAAGAAACTTCTAGAATTGGAATACCGAAGTTCGGATTAGTACCCATGTTTGCAACTTAAATATATGATTATCTTCTTCAACATCATGAGAAATAATGGGTGTTTGAGTTTCTTGTGTTGTATGAAAGTTACTTGGTGTGGAGTGGTGCCCTTCTTGATTTAACTGTAGTGGATGGAAGGTGCTATGAACCAGTTGATTACAGCATGTTTCAGGAGTAACTGCTTCATGAATAGGTTGCAATGATTCTGGTGGCTTATAATAAACATTAGGCGGGGGACTAAAGTGACACATCAAACATTGGTTTGAAACAACAAATTTCCCAGTCAGATCTCGATGGTGGTACAAATGGTGGTTGAGAAGGATGGGTTTAGCATCGGTCCTGAATGATTGATACAGGAGTCATTGCATGAAGAGCGGGTCCTGAAACTGCTGTGTTCAGAAGCCATCGCGGTCAGCTCATCAAAAATCAACGTGAATGTTTTCTTTTGTTTATTTTTTTGTTTTTTTTTTGTTTTTTTTTTATTTCAATATTCGTTGGTACGTTATTCGTAAACTCGGGATAAAGCTTGCTTTGTGGGGCATATCCAATGAAAAACCAATATCAGCCTTTGTTGTAACTTTGCCCAAATTCTCACTTCATTAGTTGGGTTAGCAAAGTGCACCAAACACATGTAGATACGATAGATCGGGTAGTGTGTTGTGTAAAAGTATATGGTGTTTTAACCGTGGCGGACGACGTATCAGGAACGTTTGTGTATAACAGGCTGTGGCAACCGCTTCGGCCCATAGAAATAAAGGAGCTTTTGCATAATTTAACATAGTGCGTCCTGCTTTGATTAGCGTACGATTTCATCTTTCAACAACACCGTTTTGCTGTGGAGAGCGTGCAACTGATGTTTCATGAGAGATGCCAATCTTCTCATAATATTCACGCAATGTCTGATTAACAAACTCAGTTACATTATCTGTTCTGATGCGCTCACGAACGGTTTCCTTTAAGTCCGTACTTGGATCATCTTCAAAAAAATTGATAATAAAAGGTGGAGCTTCATTTTTGATCGAAACATTGTACCAGGTAAATCGGAGGAGTAGTCATCGACAATAACGAGATGTCTTTTTCCATTGCTACTCGCGGACACGCATTGGCCACATAGATCTTATGCAACAGGTAGAGTTTTCTTGAATTGGTGTCTTCAGATTTGGGTTTGTGGGTTTCTTTGAACTTTTTGCCTAATGCACAATGCAGAACTATGTGTTCTTTTCAAACTTGCAGCTTAGGGAGACCTCGTTCAAGTCATGTCTTGCCAAGATGATTGATAGCAACCAAAAGTTTAAATGAGAAAAGCGTCGATGCCATAACAAGACTTGGTTTTTAAGGACGCCTTTGGGACAATAGACAAATTGGAGAGGTTGCATCATATTCCCATGTGAAGTGTATAAAGGTTATCCCCTCAAGATCCCCGTCGGTAAATCTACACCTTCTAAATGCGAATGAGCATGTGTGTTGACGATAAAAGCCTTCATGTTTGGGAATCACAGAATTGTCCCACAGGAAAATAGATTATGCCACGTCCTTCACGTTAATAAACCCTTGAATTGTAACATTCCAATCTGATTAGTCTCCAAAACCCATTAATCTTGTGCAACTTGATCGTTTCGAATTTAACTGTTACCCAGAATTTATGATGAAAATTGGTGATTGAGCTGGAGAGCGATCTCGGTATGTGCTTCGAGCAACCAAAATCAAATACAGAGGACGATTTGGACAAACCTGCATTCATTCAAAGAAGTAGATGGAATATTGGTTTTTGGGATCCCCGGATTTACTGTTCCTTTTTGTTAGCAAGCATTGTTTTAAAACCTGAGTTTTGCTAACGGACTCAGTATTTGTATTCTTCCTAGGTTTCCTTGAGTATACCAATTTAACCACAGGTTTGGGTGATTCAGAGTCTAGAACTATTGGTTTCCTAGTAGGCACTTCATTAGTAGTGGTAATCCTAGTTAAAGGGCACGCATTTCCCTACTATATTGAAGGTTTACGACCGGTAGGGTCTCCAAATATATCTATCTGATGTGAACACCTTTTCTGTTTGGGTTCTCCAAGCTATCTTTCGTAGATTTAAGCTTCTTAGATTTAGCACGAGATTTCACATATTATGCATTTGCAAACACAACATATTATCTTAAGACATGCATCATTACTTGTTAATCAGATAGAATTCAGAATTATCTTTGTTTCTTGAGATTCTACAAACCGCAGATCCCTTAACATTAAACAGCACCATTTTCCTTTTATTTAAACTAGATTTAACATTTTCCTAGGGGGAGCTTTACTTTATTATTCGAATTACTAACTTTGGTGTTTGCTGAATCCTTATTCTTTGTATTGCCTGAAGGCTGTTGATCCGCTAGCTCTAGTAGAAAGTCATAACCTGTAAGAATTGCAACACACGATTGTTTAGAAAATATGGATAAAGTCGAGGCTGGTTTGTAGTTTTCTGTGGATGTGAGGTGATTCGGGTCAAACCCTAATTTCTTGTCCTTTTTCCTTGGTATGATCTCAATTAATTGAGGATCACAATTGTTGATGCTAGGGCATGATCTACTTATGTGTGAGAGCAAATCTTGAATGACTTTGGTATACCTAAAGGCAGACTCTAAAAGTGGATCTTGGGATATTTGCTTTTAATGTTCGACTATATCCCTAAGGATACCAATGCTTCTTCCTGTTATGTTAATATACGAAGTGTGTGTAGTACTTTTATTCAACAAGTTGGGTGTTGTGATTGGTTCCATGTTTATCCTTAGAAATTTTTTGGACCAACAGAGTGGGGTCACAGTATCCTCGTTTATCTAACGCTTTCCAATTAAGTTTCCTTAATCATTTTTCTAGGGTTGCTTGACCAAACCTTGTTCCTGAAGTTTGCATTAATCAGAAATCCTCCTCAGGACTTTATTTTGACTTGCTTGATTTATCGCATCACATTGTTCTTTTTGATTGAACCGTTTTGGCTTTATCGGATGGTCATAAAGTTGTTTTTATAAGTCTGTTTCAAAGCTCATTTCTCAGTAACAGTTTTGTCACTTATTTGTTCCAATTCAATGTTAAGAGGTTCAAATTTCATCCATGTCCATTTTGAACTGTATTTCTCTTTACATTTCCTTTTACGGACATAATGCTCTTTTAACTGGGACATATGACTGTGTCTTTTTGGCTTGAGACTGAGCTTTCAATTCATTAATTCGAAAATGAAGTAAAAACTCGGCGCATTTTGATTTAAACACTATTTTATTGTTGAAAAATCTTCATATTAAGTTGAGGAATCAGCTCCAAAGTGATGCATTGTTTTTCAGAGTTTGTAAAAACACTTGCAAAGTTTATCGTAAAGTTTCTATATCAACAAAATCCTTTTTCTTGACAAGCTCAAGTCTCGAGTTTGAGGACTACTATTTGACATCTGTCACAGTTTTACCACTTGCAGTCACAGACAAATTCACAACAGTCTTTACAATATCCTTATCAATGGCTTATGCAAGAGTGTTCATTTTTCACTCAAACTTGATTCATATTAATTCGAATAAGTTCTGGGACTCAAGCGATGTTGTTCATAGCCTGTTTCCATTTGATAAAAGGACTTTTTTGGGGACATCTGCAGTTCTTCAACCAAGTATTGGTTGCAGTTATTGAGTATCTTTTAATTCTTTTATTAAATGGAATGATTTCATTCTCGGAAAACAAGCTTTGTATGTTTCAAAACCCCCACTTGCCCTCAGTGATTAGCGTGTCGGCAGTGGTTCTTTCTTTGAAACTGATCAAAGCAGTAAGATGACGGTTTAAGCTTTTTCAAGCTAGTATTCACCCATATTACTGTAGGAAGTTCGTTTGGATCCTCTACTTGGATGGTTTGTGGAAGAATGGAGATGGTTCTAAAGCTGGGACGACGACGCTTTCCAATAGGATGTTACACAATATAAATAAGTTTTGTCGAACAAATCATTTGTAGTAATCGTTATGAAGAATATCATAATTAATGGGTTTCGTGTTCACTTTATGTTTCACTAACTATGGATCTTGTTCTTTCAAAAGCATTTTTGCACGACTCTCTTCACTAAGCGCTAATGTTTCATCAGAATCAGGAACCACAATAGTATCCATTATTATGATGGTATGCCCGTCATCGCTTTGGCCTTTTGACTCCGAATCTTTCATTCAGACAGAAAGGTTTTTCTAAAACCGATAGAACTTGTTTCGAGGACGGCTTATGAGTCATAACAAATTTTGGATTAAGTCATCATATGAACGTTTGTGCAGATTGACCTTTTTGAAATGATGTTGTCAAGTTGCTGATTTTTCTTTTCTAAAGCAATTTTCTATCAATATTTTTGTATTCTCCAATTCAACTCTTTTTGGAGTTCAAAAAACTTGTTTTTCATTAACAATCCTTTTCTTGGCACTTGTTCGAAAAGATTTTGCTCTAAGAGTACTAATCTCGGCAAAATGTTCATTTGATCTGAAAAAAACTGTTTTTCAAACATTTTGCTTTTCTTTTTCAAATCTTTAACCTTTTCTTTGTATCTGTCACGCTCGGTATTCAAAGCTTTATTAAAGTGGTTTGTACTGCGTCACTGGGGTACTTAATTGGTCAAACTTGAACAATATCAGGACATCTGTTGAGCAGAAGAAGTTAGAATTCTGGACAGGTTCCTGTTGTGTTCATCGATACTGAGTATAAGGAATGATATTGCTATCATGGTTTATATAGTTTCCTGAGGACTCACATATTGGGAATGTTCAGAAGACGTCATTATCTGCTCACTTTGATCTGAATAAGTCAAAGTTAGATTATCTGGTTTTGTACACGTCAGTGAGTTGCAATCTGAGCCATTCCTTGAGGATTGGCCCTCCATGAGAGCAATCTTGGCTGAATTGAGTTCATCCCAATCAGAGTCATTCATAGGCTCCAGTTCATCAGCTTTGATAAGCCGCATTGTCATTGTGAGTGATGACTGTCTGTGTGGTTTGAATGTCTGGAATCAGGAAGTCCTGGATCTGCCAAAAATGCTATTTCTTCCTCTGTTAAAGCTTGACCACTTGCTTGAGCTTGAACCAACAACACTTTATCGTTGAACCATGTTTCATCCCTTTTCCTCTTGGGCTTAGTGCACTGCTTGGCAATATGACCCTCCCCTTTGCAATTGTAACAAATAACAGTCCGTTGTTTCCCCGTGTTGCTACCACTTGCACCAGGTGTGTATTTTCTTGTTGTTCCAGCAGCATAAGTAGTTTGTCTCCCCTGAACAGGTTGCACAGTCACTTTTCCATCATAGATGGTAGCTTGTTGACGAGGGTTTGACGAAGTCCTTAGCTGATTGTTGGTAGTAGGATACCGGGATGTGACAACAGCAGTTAAGAATGACATCATGTGATTAATTGCGTCAATTGGATCATCCCCTTTCTGGAACACTGGAACAACTAGACTGGAGTCTGGTTGGGAAAATTCAGGTTGTTGCTGTTGATAGGTTGTGGGAGCATATTCCAATTGTGGGATTGATGGTTGTTGAGAATAAACGTTGTGGTGAACGGTGGATTGATACTCATTTGTTGGATAAGTAATTGAAAGAGGTGTTGATTGATTGGTTGTGAATTGTTGAGTTTGATAAGGTGTAACAAACTGTGAAGACTGATATGGTGAAACGTGAAGTTGAGATAGAGACTGTGGGTGAGTGTGTAGATGAGATTGATAAGCTGGCTGAGTTAATTGGTGAGATGCAACTAAAGCAAGAGGATCGGGGTTGCGTTCATGCATCAAACGAACTTCATTTGCATGTCGTTCATGTTGTTGCAGGTGAGCATGAAGCTGATCAACATTGGTAGTGTGCAAGTCTTTGACCAGTTTAACATCAGTAACAAATTTGCTCCATTCATCAGGAAGAGTGTTTAAGAACTTGGTGTTAACTTGAAACTGCTCCAATGGCATCTTGTAAATGTTCATATCATTGAGTAACAGAGTGAACCTCAAGTAGTACTCATGTAACGTCTCTCCTTTCTTGTAAGTGAACTTATCAAATTCATCATACAGCTTGCACTCACGTTCTTGTTTGGTTAATGACGTTCCTTGCATCAGCAGTTTAATCTTCTCCCAAAGATCTTTTGCCACACGATGTTGACTCACAAGAGCATAGATTTCAGTTGGTAGGCCTTGGAGAATGATGTTTATAGCTTTGATGTCGCAATCTGCTTGAATGGCTTCAGCTGGAGTTAGTTCAACATATTCCTTTAGCCTTGTTACTCCATCCTCAGTGATTGAAGGCCAAACAAGTGGTCCTTTTTCAACAGATGCAAGAATCATTCTTCCGTGAGGTCTATTCATCATATAGAGTTCCATTCTGCTTTTCCATGAATCATACAAATGTTTTTCAAGCATCGGTGGTTTGTTGTCTCCTCCAGATAGAAGTGATTTATCAGCAAGAGACGTCATTGTGATATCAAAAGATTACAAATTGATCGATCGGTGGTAGAAAGAAATTGTGTTTGGTTACGTGATTGTTGAGTCTTGAATTAAAAACTACACGGGATTTTACGATTCTTGACAAAACCGGGAAGACAAGTGTTTGTTTCACGGGATTTTACAAGTCAAAGAAATAACCGTATAATTTAAAATTGAGTTTGTTAAGTTTAAATTAAATTTGTTTTTCACTGGTTCGGTCCTATAGTTCGATCCTCTAGTTTGATCCTCTAGTTCGATCCCCTAGTTCGATCCCCTAGTTCGATCCTTTCGTTCGATTCTAACTAGTGAAAAACACTCGTTCGATCTTAACTAGATAGAGCTCGTTCGATACAAACTAGAAGTCACTCGTTCGATACAAACTAGAAGCTACTCGTTCGATTGAGACTGAAGAAGCTCGTTCGGTTCAACCTATGCAATAGCTCGTTCGGTCCTCTCGTTCGATTCACTAGTTCGAGTATCTTGTTCGATTGACTAGTTCGATTCCCTTGTTCGGTCCACTAGTTCGATTCTAACTATTACGAAACCCAAATTTTCAAAACTCAAAAAGACACGATTTTTAATGATTTTTAGCAAAAATTCTTGTACAACTAGTATTACTAACCCTATAGGAACAATAAAAATGAAAACTTTAAGGTTTTTAAGCCAAAAATTTTTTATCACTAATTTGCTCTTTGTAAAGGTTTTGAACACAAATCAAACACAAAAATCTAAACACACCACTCCATGGCTCTTGATACCAATTGAAGAATACTAGTAATCTTAAGATCAACCAAGAACAATAAGTGAGATGTGGGTTGGATTGTTAGAGAAAAAGATGATGGAAAATGGATGAAGTATTATTGAATGTGTGTGAAACAAATGGAACAACCAACCCTCTCCAAGACTAGGAGAGGGTGTATATATACTACATTGGCCGGCCATGGGCTGGAGTTGGGCCACCCATGGGCCTTGGGCCGGACTAGATTACTAATCTAATCCTTATACTAACTACGAGCTAAGACTTGTTACAACTTTGGAAGTGACCGACACTTTTCGTGTTTCCAACAAAGTGTAGGAGAATATATCCGGTTTTTAAGAACCAAATTCAAACATTTAAAATAAATTGTTTAGATTAATTCGCGTGAGTGTCGAGTCATATGATTGTAACAATTAATTCCAGGTTTTTATGCAGTGTTTTCTTTAGACTTAACTAATAAAATTACGTGTAGGAAATTTCTCATTAAAAATGAAGAAGGATTTTTCACAGACGCTAGAGACGGCGTCGAGATTAACGCCCGACGGCATCGCGTCTCCAGTTTGCAAATTCAGCTATATTCTATGCTAGTACATGCCATTTTAATTTTACATATTCTCTTAAATTCAATGTTTTAAGTTTAAGGTATTTAGAATCACGAGTTAACTATATTTTTGATCTTTGTGGTTTACCGGGTATAACGGTTTTGGTCCAATAGTTTAAATTGCAATGGATCCTGTCCAGTTTTAGACGGCCCGTAACACTATTGGGTCCATTTTTTCTTTCCTTAACAAACCGTTAGTTTTTGATCTTTGTAATTTGACTGTTAAATATTAGGATGATTTGTCAGTTTAATTTAATTCTAATAAACAAAATGTCCTTTTACTAACATACCACTACACAAAATGTCTTTTACAACACACCGACTCACAAACAACCCCAAAACCCACAACACATAAACAAATTGTCAATCCTCTTTTCACCCTCTCTTTTTTCTCTCCCGCCCTTGATCTCCAGCCCACCACATTACCTTCCGGCGACACCATCACCGGATACCCAACACCAGATCTTCGTCCATCCCAACCAAACACCCAAAAACAGTATTTTCAATTTCTGGAAATGAAAACGAACACCTCAAATTAACCAAGTTTTTTTCTTCTTCTTTCAGAACACGAACGTGAATGGTCCTTCAAGATCTTTGAAAAGGTCTTGGGCAGGTCTTGGTTTCGTTTTGTACTCAGATCTATATGCTTTATGTTAGATCTATAAAGACCTTTTCTTGTACATGATATTAGCTCAGATCTTTGTTTAAATTATTTTTGTTTTATGTTCTTGATCAATGATGTTGAAGTTTGTTGTTATAGTTGGAGATGGGTTAGGGCAGATCTGTTGTAGAGTTAAATGAATTCAGTCATGGATTGTTTGTTTGATTATGGGTTTGTGGCTTTGTATATAGAGTGAAATAAACTTAGTCATGAAGTTGCATTGATTTGGTGGTTGTGAGTCCGGTGGATGATTTGGAGACTCAATATCTCGTATTGAGGTCTAGATTATAATAGTCCATCGACGACAATGCAAGCGAGGGACGGAATGTGCAAGTATTGTGACGGATATGTGATTGGAATGGTGGTTGATTAAGTGAGTTGCACTATGTCAAACAAAGCAGCAGCTGCCGTTGACTACCAATTCCTCATCTCAGTGAAAATGGCGGACACTATGTTAAAGGTTACGATTAAAACAAGGAAGTTCATGACTAACTGGCTTTTTTCTAGGAATCAATTTGTCGTTGATGTGCTACATCCAGGTAAGGCTAATGTAGGCTAATGTCCTCAATCTGATATAAGAATTTGGGCTGAGATGTTAATGAGTGTAAGATGAGAGTGCCATCTTTGTCCTTCAATTCAGGGTCCATTTTAGATTGGCCAAATCAACTGGTTTTTGGCTTGATTTATGATTCCGTTGAGAATGCTAAGAAATACAAGCCTAAATAGGCTAATCAGGGATGAACTTAATACTAAGGTTGAGAGGTTAAGGAAACAGTTAAAAGAAAAGATGACTCGAGTTTTACTTTTAGAACTTTTAAGTTGGAAGAATGAGAATTGTAGCTTTTTTTTTTACAAAAACAAGTAATTTAATTAAATGATTTAAAAAACAAAAAGGGGTAATAATAACAATCATAATAAAGGGTGAAAAAATTGAAAGAAGGGTATATTAATCATTCCATTAAAAAAGATAAGGGTATTTTAGTCATTTTACGTCTTTTTAACTAGTCAAACTATCAGTCAACGAAAAAAGGACCAAAAGTGTTACGGGATGTCCAAAAGACATGATCCGTTACATTTTTATTGGACCAAAACCGTTATACCTGGTAAACCACAAGGACAAAAAATGTAGTTAACTCTAGAATCATTGTATGTGTCGACCCGTTAACATTTGTCACCACATTTCATCCTGATCAGTGAAAACTTGGTGGCACAAAACAAAAAATTGGTCACTGGTTCTTGTCCACATTGTTAGTTGATTAGTTACTGAAAATCTCGTCAATAATGACTGATTAATTCTAAAGATGATAGTGTCTAGGATATTGGTCACTAGTAAGTTGATTAATGTCCACTTAGCTTGTTAATGACAAAGGAGTGGTGTTACTAAGTTAAGAATCTTTAGTAGGGCTGTAAACGAACTGAACGTTCAGTGAACATTTCATGAACCGTTCGGTAAAAAGTTCGTTCATGTTCGTTTATTATTAAATGGATGAACATGAACACTATTTTTAACGTTGTTTAGTGAAATGAATCAACATGAACACAAGTCACGTTCGTTCGTTTATGTTCGTGAACGTCCGATTAGGCGTTTATTAACGTTCGTTTATGTTCATTTATATGTTTATGTTCGTATATCATATCTTTTAATTGTATACTTTTAAATTTGGTACGTTTAAATAAAACAACACTTATAAAACATAACATTTTGCATAATTTGATAATATTATATGTTTTTCTCTACGTTCATTTATGTTCGATCGTTTATGTTCGTTTAAGGATCGTTTAGTTCGTTAATAAACGAACATGAACAACTCAATTTCTTAATAAACGAACATGAACAAGAAAATTCGTCCGTTTAAACGTTCGTGTTCGTTTATTTGTCTGGTTAAAATTAAATGAACGAACATGAACAAGGCTCCGTTCGTGTTCGTTCGGTTCGTTTACAGCCCTAATCTTTAGCAATCAAAGGCTTCTTACCCACATAAGGGGGGGGTAAGTAGCCCATCAACCTAAAGGTTGTGGGTTTAAGTCTCGTTGAAGACATGTGAGATATAATTTACGAGATATGTGATGTAGGTTGTAAAAATTTGTCATAATAAAAAAAATTCCCGGTCAAGTTAGCGACTATAAAAGTGTTAGTGACGAAAAATTCATTGACTTAAGACTAAGGTTATAAATAGCATAAGGCGGCCCAAAATATGACCAAGCCTCGCGCATTAGCGGCTATGGCGTAGCCTTTTTGTTTTTAATGCGTGGCTTAAGGCGGCCCAAAATATGAAAATATTTTTATACTTATATCATATTTCATATATATTGAGTTTACATAAAGCGTTGTACATATGAATAATGTTAAGAAACTATCTTTACATGTAATATTCTTTATTTTGGAAAAATATAAAAAAAATATCGGAAGTTGAATTCCAAAAGGCTCCTCCACGCCCAGCGTCTTAACGCCCCTTTTTACCGCCTCCTCCTCACCCACCCAGAGTCGATGGCCCTGCTCCATTTCATAAACGTGGAGCCACGCCTCACGCCTTAGTGACGCTTTGACGCCACAAAATGCGCCGCTCTTTTAGAACAACTTGCTTAAGACCGTCACAGACAATTTTTCTAATAAGGGCAATCAGCTTATTGAAAGATAGCAATCAAATCAACTTATCAAATAAATATAGCTACCAAGAAGCTAAAATAAAGATAACAAATTCTGGGTACAATCGCAAATTGAGTTACAAACCAACATATTTTTTTTTTTTTTTATTTTTATTCCTAAAAGAATTGCGCCTTTTTATTGCAATTATAAATCCAAAAATGCAATAGCACGGTGAATTATTCCACAAGGGTATCCGTTATTGAGGTTTTAGCTCGAAGCAATCCGTTCCTGAATCTCCATGTTACTGACAATGTTGATAACATGCAACCATAAAATTAGGAGTACTATAGGTTACAACGATAGTGGACAAGGAGCGATACGTTGTCACTAGTGATGTCACCTTTTTAGGTGAAAAGCGACTACAAGAATATTCTTATTGTGTACCGGTGATCATGCCCAAACTATATTGTCACTATGCGACGAATAAGGGTTACCAAGCATAGAGATAACCAACGTACTTTCTGAAATTTACCACAATGAACCCATTACTTTTTTTATTACCGATATGCACCCAATGATACTTTCAAATTAATTTTTCCAACTTGAACAAAACGTTTTGTACCGTTAAGTAATTAGGTGACAACGTTGAGTCAATTTACTAACAGATCGTTTGAGGAAGTTTCAAAAAATCGTCCCCTTTGTTTTAATATATTTTACTTTTTTCAAAAAATTTTTCTTTCAAGACACAATTGTTTTTCGAAAAAAAAATTTTTCGAATTTTTTTTATCTAAACTTCTTTTTTCCACGAAAATTTTTATGTTTCGATTTTTTTTTTTCTTTTCGATAATTTTTTACACATTTTTTTTTTTCCGAAAATTTTTAACAAATTTTTTTCGAAAATATATATTTTTTTCGAACATTTTTTTTGAAAAAAAAATTTGAAATTTATTTTTGTGTCTAAACTTCTTTTTTTCGTAAATTTTTTATATTATGAGAGTTATTTTTTCGAATTTTTATTATAAAAATTTTCTCGATATTTTTATACACATAAAAAAATTTTATAATAAAAATTTTAGAAAAAAATTCGAAAAATTTTTTTATAATAAAAATTCGAAAAAAAATTTCAAAATTTTTTTTCAAAAAAAATGTTCGAAAAAAATATATATTTTCGAAAAAATTTGTTCGAAAAAAATATATATTTTCGAAATTTTTTCAAAAAATTTTCGAAAAAAAAAAAATTCAAAATTTTTTATAAAAATGTGTAAAAATTTTCAAAAAAAAAAATCGAAACATAAAAAATTTTCGAGGAAAAAGAAGTTTAGATAAAAAAATTTCGAAATTTTTTTTTTCGAAAAAAATTGTTCGAAAGAAAAATTTTTCGAAATAAAGAAAAATATATTAAAACCACAGGGACGATTTTTGAAACTTCCTCAAACGATCGTTAGCTAAATTGACTAACGTTGTCACATAATAACTAACGGTACAAACGTTTTGTTCAAGTTGAAAAATAATTTGAAAGTACATTGGTGATATCGGTAATAAAAAAGTAAATGGTTTATTGTGGTAAATTTCAGAAAGAACGTTGGTATTCTATGGCTTTTACCCGAAGTTTAATTTTATGATGTGAAAAAACTCGGTAAAGATAAAATACTACTATGAGGAAAGAAAAACTCTGAAAGATGTTAAGCACAAAATTCACTGATACATGTGAATTATATTAAGATAGTCACAATTTAGAACACACCCTTCTCGCTTGCATCTACAAACAGTAAGTAAAGAATTTGAAAGATTAAAGCAAACTCTATTATATGTCGATCAACATACGTATTATGTTACATATTGGTAAACTGTTGTATCACTCGATTGTTGCACATAACTTAATTTAAGGAAGTAACCGATTATGAAAACAGCCTCATATGGAAATCAAACTAGGTTATAGTGGAATTTGGTGGAGTTTCAATCGAAGCCACTCTCCCTCCTCGCTCGGAGTAGCTGTTTTCAGCGAACTTGAGACTTCCTTCGTGCATCCCTTTAAGCTTCTCTTCATCGGTCCATTCCGAAACATAGTACTTCTCCTCACCACCTTTGACACCTTCTTTAGAAGGTGGAAAGAACATGCTTCCCCATTGTGGGAAATGAATAAAACTCACTGGAATTGTACACAATATGATCATGATACCCATGTAAGACAACCCGTTAGCAGTCGAGAACGAAGCGTTTGCAAAGAATATCAATTGTGTTAGACCCGACCCAAAGTTACCACCTGCCCCAGTCAGTCCCGAGAGGATACCAAGAGACCGTCTAGAAACAAATGGGATGATACCGAATGTTGCACCACAAGCTGCCTGTGCTCCGATGGAAAATAGGATCATAAAGGTGATGGCTAAGGGTAACGAGTTGACTAAGCCTAGACCTAGGCAGAAAACCCCTCCTGCTGTTTGGAGAATCCATTAGTTCCCACAGACGACCCCGCTCATTCCATAACCTTTTCGAAGAAACCGATGTAACCTCCCGAATGGTCGAGCCAAAAGATTTGCCATTCCAAAACTGGCCGCAATGATTCCAGCAAGGTGAAGCTTTAGTTCAAATCTGTTATAAAAAAAATTTGTTGAAATTATCCAATTTTAGTCCTAGGATTACCAATATAATTAAAAACAAAACAAACCTGTCATAGAAGTACTCGGCAATGACATTGTCAATGGTAAGTTCGACACCCATGGAGTAACCATAGAGGAGTACAAAGATCCATGTTCTATAGTTCGTTATCGCATACCATAAAATCTGAAAAAAAAAACAATCATGGATTATAATTAGAATCAATTTTACCAATATTTGCATAAGAATTCTCGCGGTTAATTATGGGGCAAGCATGGATACATATCTACCTTGCCAAATTTATCTTTAGCCACATCACCCTTCTTTTGAAGAGCACCAAGGTTACCATCAGGCAAATCTTGACCAAGAGTTAACACCAATATCCCCATGATAACATTAAGCCACCCCGGTACGAAAAATGCAATCCTCCACGCCACAAAAGATGTCGCACCTGCCTTCTTGATAATCTCGAACAACACCGGCATTAACAGTTGTGTGGCTCCCCCGCCCATGTTTCCCCAACCTGCAGCCGTCCCATTCACCAGCCCGATAATCTTACCGTTAAACATAGTGCTCATCCAGTACTGGCAAGAAACAAAAGTCGCCAAAGAGAACCCGATCATGAACCTCACTGCAATGTAGCCACTTGCGTCCTCCACAAACGACATACAAAACACCGTTGGAGCTGACAACATGATGAGGAAAGCGCAGCCATATCGTGGGCCCAACATGTCACAGACGGCTCCCATAACAAGCCTGGAGAAGATACTTCCGGATACGGATGCAACACCTGCGTTCCCTATGTCAGCTTTGGTGAGATCAAGGTTGTCCCGAATAATAGGGACAAGTGGAGCTGCAGCGAATGTGGACACAAAGGTGGTGAAAAATGAGATCCATGAGAGATGAAAAGTTCTCATGTGAGGCTTTGCGAAGGAGAATAGCTTGAACACTTTAGCTTTGTGTTCTGAGTCGACTGGAAGGTCAAACTTCGCAGTGGTATCTGTAGGAACCATTGGAGATGCAACCGAGAAGGCGAGCACTGGCTCCCGACCGGTGACTCCATGCATGGAACTCCCCGGAGATCCTTGAATCTCTGGCATTTTCTCTAAATGTGAAAAAGGTTTTTGAAATGCCTTATTTAGATGTAGGAGAAAAAGAATAACCAGGTGAGATCTATTTAGTAGTCATGATACGGTGTGTTTAATATAAGTAATAAGTTGATATGAAAAATGGCTATCGTAAAATAATACTTATTTGGATATTAGTCTAATAACAATTGGGTCATTGTATATTTGCAAATTGTTATACATACATATGTCATTATAGGAAATATACTAATCTCAACAGGAATATATGAAATGCGTGTTAGCAATGGTTCTTAGATACTACTCCAGTTGTTTGATAAAATAGACAAATTATTATTATCTTAGGGCTTACATGAATAATTAATATACAGTTTTGTGGCATCAACTGCTAAAACTCTAGTCACTGCAAAATCCAGAGATGTAACATATATAGATTCTACTGATGTGGACGACGTAATTTTGGATTCCGATTCCTTCATTTTTGGATATGTATATGCGTGTAGAAGGGCTGATCCAGCCTTTTCTTGTTCTTTTTTGAGGTAGCGCGATAGTTAGGTGTTTCAATGACCTTTGGTGTGTGTCTAGTGACATATCGTCGTGTGACTAGGTTGCCTGGTCGGTCTCGTGTTGGGTAGTGTTGTTTGCTAGTTTTTATTGGATCCTCCAACACAACCAAAAAACCGTGGGCAACAACCCACAAGATTTCTCCTAGGGATAGTTTCCGTATGCAATTACTTACGGAACTCCTACAATTTTTATAGACCAATAATATCATTATATGCCAAAGATAATTATGTATATTTTCGTATAATAGAATATGGGTTGATATTGTAACCAAACGGCCTTTAAATGAGCAAGTTAGCAAATAGCATTTTAAGTTAGTTATTTGATAGTTATGACAGTTATGTGTCAAAAGACACAATGGTTCATTATAATTCTAGCTGGTCGTTTCATGTAGTAAAAATATGAAAAAATTGTCTGTAAACAATTAATTCATCAATCAATAAAGTCCAAACGTTTACTATCTTGTCCCAAACACCGTTTCATTCATTTGTCATATCATGGTCAACTATAAACATGTAATTAAGAAGAATTGGCTTCAATACCAACCTGTGCAACATTGGTATCAGAGCCACGGCTCAGAACCTTGGGAGAAGCCAATACACAAGCTGAACAGTAGTACACACTAGGCGATATTTTGCAGAGAGAGACACCAAAGAGAACAGTTCCCATTGAATAGTAAAGAAAGAAGAGTTTATCTCCTGAAAGCAAGAAGATACTGTGGAAGAAAATGAAAGAAGTTGAAGCCTTCAATGCCTCAAAATTATCTGCAAAAGTCAAAGATCATGGAGAAAGAAGTGCAAGGACACTAAAAGAAAAGAGAGCAAGATGCTACATATGCAAAATTCGTGGACATGTATTCTGGAAATGCCCAAACAAGAAGAGAGAAGCCATGATTGAACAACAAAAGAAATTGGTGAAGCCCACTGTAAAGAAGATTGAAGAAAGGGTTAAATATCCTGAGAAAGTCCATATAATCACTGACTATATGGTAGAAGGTACTGATGATGCAAGTTGGGACAGAATTTGGTATGTAAGCAGTGCTTACAAACAACACATGTGTCCAACAAAGACACTATTCAAGAATTTGAAACATAAATTCAGAATGGTAGGGAAAGAAGAAACTGAGAGGAAGTTCATCTTCTCATATGGTGTTGGAGAGGTCACTGTGGACACAAGAGATAGGAACTTGGTGATACCCTGTGTTTTATATACCCCAGAAACTACTCTAAATGTTCTTAGTATTGATCAATTGGAAGATCAAGGGTATATAGTGAAGTATAACAACAATAAATGTAGTTTACACACTACATGTTTAATGAAGCAAGAACAAAAATAACACAAGATTAAAGACCGAGGAAGTTGATGGATCAAGAATGTTTTTTGCAAACATAACAAGTATCTTAATGAATATATTTGTAGACAATAGACCCAAAGGAAGACCTGCTATTTGTGAAAGGATTAGAAGATCTGAAATGGGACAGGAATGATGTACATGATTATGTGGATGAGGAATATATCAGTTGGAATGGTTCATTATATGCCATAAAAGTGAACTCATTTTCAAGGTTTTTATCTTTCTTAAATCTGATAAAGAAGGATAGTATAGTGTACAAGCATTGGGATGTATTCAGCAAAAGATACTTGGATATGGTAAAATGGTTCTATTTGGTTTATTTGAATGAGGATGTGTTAGAGCAAATACCACCAATCATTGGAGTGGTAAAAATTGATTTGCTTGGACTGCATAAGATGGTAGATAGCCTAGGAGGTTATCTAAGTGTTACTCTTGGTAACAAATGGAAGAAAGTTGCCGAATTACATGGTCTAACAGAAGATGATGAAGAAGCAATAAAGAAATGCTACAAGAAGTTCATAGAGATGGTGCAAGTATACTATGAGACAACAGAGAAGCCTTGGCATGAGAAGAAGCCTGTAGAGAATGTGGTTGATAGTAGCATTGGTTATGATAGGGTAAAAGATCCACAGGGCTGTGAGAAGGCAAGTGCTGGAATGGGAGAGGCACTGGAAGGAACTATGAACAGTGAAGTGAAGATAACTCATTTTGGTGTTAAACTAGAAGGCAACATGGACAACAATGCAGGAGAAGGAGAAAGTGAAAGCACAACATATAGCAATGACTTTGTTGTCATGATCAGAAGAACCATTACTCAAAAGGAATGTTGGCATTAATGAATTAGGGAGGAGATATAGACCAATAATATCATTATATGCCAAAGATAATTATGTATATTTAGTATATAGTTTATGGGTCATTTGTAACCAAACATGCCTTTATATGGCAGTTAGCAAATAGCAGTTAAGTTAGTTATTTATAGTAAGACAGTTATGTGACAAAAGACCAATGGTTCATGTTATAACTGACAGTGACGTTTTCATTAAGTAAAAATAGGGAAAGAATGTCTGTAAAACAATTAATTCATCAATCAAAAAAAGTCCAAACTTTACAATCTTACCCAAACATCGATTCCATCATTCATTTTGTACATATCATTGGGTCCAACTATAAACATGTAATTAAGAAGAATTGGCTTCAATACCAACCTGTGCAACAATTTTCACACGGATTATGAGCAAAATTATTAGCGACAGTTTTCTTAGTTATTTACAAGCAAATAGTGACAGAAAAGTTTTCGTCGCTAATCCGTCTCTGTTTTTTCTAGTGATTTCCTGTGAATAAAATGGCATTGCAAATTAAGGCAATACAAAAAATTCCTTATGGTTTTCCTAGCGATAGTAAAATTAAGTCAATGTTTATCAAAACTTAGTTGGTGCGTCTAAAGCTAACAAATTAGCTATGTAGACTTTGCCTATTGCGTTAAACAAAATGGTTAAGAAGAAGAAATATGGACAGTAAAACATGCACCTCGTACTATAAGTTCCAATACGAAATTGAAATCTTAAAACTTTTTGAAATGCACGCCATAATATCTGTTTATAGAAAAGTTTTCAAAGGGAGAAGTACATGGCAGACCTTCGCATTCTCTCATCCCCTGCGTTGCCTGATAGGGGATTCAGAACGTTTATGGAGTGACCTTGTTAAAAGAAACGAGTTTTCGGATTTGGTGCCCCCAATGGATCTTGATTTGGCCTTAACGAGCATACCGAGCTCGCCAAGTACCGGCAACTCCTATACTCATCAGTCGAGTGTGGCATCTTCAAAGCAGGTATGTTCTATATGGTCCTAAATTATAATATCATGTTTTGGTAAACTAGGTAATGTTGGGTTGTAATGTCATATAGTGCCTTTGTAGGCCATAGCACATTCTAATAGGTTGTAAGGGGTTAATGGGTCAATCTGGGTTCAAATGGGTTTCTTAAAGTCAATATACTCCAATAAAAATCATAAGAGAAGAGTTACTAATATTTAAACTACATTACTACAAAATATGCGTATGGCATGAAATAACAATCGATAGAAACACTTTTACTATATGGTTCAGATTCCAAAACTACATGATACAAGTTTAGATTTTATAAATTGTGTAATTTTAATATGTTACAGTATTATAATTTAGTATTTTCACAACATTGAACATATAACTTGAAGACCAAGAAAAGGCGGAACGGGAACAAGCTGTTAAAGTGCGTCAAAAGGCTGATGAGGAGCAGGAAAGGGTAGCAGAGTAGCGAGTAACAAGAATTGCTAACATAATCAAAACATTTACCACCACCTTCGTTACTAGATATAATCAATGCTACATTTTTTTAAGTCCATCCTCTCCCTGGAGAAAACCTTAGGCGATCCTGCTTCAATAAAAAAACCCTCAAGGTCCTTAACATTGATCTTGATCTGGTGTATCATTAAAACTCGTTTTAATCAAACAACAACAGGCCTTGTATCGTTTGTTTTTGAAGATCTTACGTTAGGGTTTCTGATTGACAATTGGGCTTTCTTTTCAAATCGCGCTTTAGGGTTTTGATATATGTTCACTACTCATCTGATCGCTTCTAATATTCTGGGTGATTTAGGTTTGTGGTTATTGTGCTCTATATATTCTTATCCTCTGGATTTTTCATGATTGATGTGTGCTTCTCTGTACCCTACCGATTAGGGTTTATTCTTATTAGCTTTTGGTTTTTGTTTGGAGTGTTTTTTGATCTGCTGATCACGGTCTACAAGCTATTGGGGCTTGTGGGTCGTCTTGGTATACAGGACGTGCCAGTCGTGGTGATTAGTGTGGGTTTTTGCTACGATTGGTTGTTAAGCTGTAACTATGGAAAGGGGTTTTTGGATTCGGGAGGGAGGGGAAGCAACCATAGGAAGAAGCAAGGATTGAGTGGGATTAATGCTTATACAGGTGTTAGAGAGAAGATTAGTACCTCGAGTGAGTAGCAAGATGTTGAAGCTACTGTTTGATGAAGCTAAAAGAGTTTTACCTGTTCCACTATGATACTTGCAGGAACGGGCATATATCTACGGTTGAAACCTCATTCTACTGTACCAGTTTATGGACAGGGTATCCTCATCTTATGCTACTAAGCTTTGCCTTACATCTTCGTCTAAGGAAAATCTTTGAAAGCTTGAAGCTAATGTGCAAGTTGATGCCGATTATCGTGCCTCGTTACCTTTGGATTCGGTTCATAAGGTAAATGATAGAATGAAAGAATTCACTTTACGGTTATTTTATTGGCAAAAGGCTGGCTTTTCCTGTCGTGGAATGGTTTGTACGCAATAATTGGGAAAAATTTGGCTTAAGGATATTAACGATGGTGAAAGGTTTTTTTTTAAGCTCTCATCTACTAAGGTGTGGATTTGGTTCTTAGTGATGGTCCAAGGATGATTCGTGGAGTCCCCATATTTCTTAATAAATAGACTCCTTCCGTGAGCCTTCTTAAAGAAGAGTTGTCTCGTGTTCTCGTATGGGTGAAGTTCACTTAAACTATATCAATTCGAGAACATGTCATATTAGTTCTCCAATCTTAACGCATGATCAAATTACCATCTTCTAGTATTGCCAATACACAAATACCTTAATTAGTCTATTGCCACTAGACTAACACACCTTATCAACACATAACTAAGCCTCTAGAATTTAATCATGCCTTCTATGCCATAACACAATTATTCATAAACACATAACACGATAATTTCTATATAACACATGTTATAGTCATGGTTACTTACCTTAGCTCCAAAACTAAGTTTATCAATAATCTTCCTCATTCTTCCAACCTTGCCATCCTAATGCCATAATCATCACTATATTCATTATTACATAAAAACAATACATAATAAGGGTTTATATAACCCAATTACACCACCAAAACATCTTAAATAAAACCTATAATGATCATCACCATGATCAAATAATCAAACCTCCAAAATCCAACTTCTAATTTAACATAATAAATTAAAGGTGTATCAAAATTCAAATAATTATAATTCATACTTCTCTTAATCATCAAATGATCATTTCATGATCATAACCTAAAATCATCAATTTGATCTTAAGTCATTAATTTACCTTAACCCATATTCATAAAAACTTTAATTCTTGGTTTAGAACCACAATTACCTAAAATTCTCAATTTGGTATATGAACCCTAGTTCAAAAATTTATCAATAACTCAGATATGCGATTACTTACTTGGTAAATTATACTAAGACTTTAATTCATTAATATGGGACCTTAATTCTCTCCAACAATTGAGCATCAAAATTTAGGTCTTCCATACGGGGCCTACAGATAATATATCCGGGGACAGACGGAATATAATCCAGATGCCTGACAAATAAATATCTGGAGGACTGATGGATTTATATCCGAGGAGTGACATATAGATAGCAGGGGTTTCTGGGACGATATACCCGGGGACAAGATTGATATATTCCGATGAAAGAGCGGATATATCCGATGGACTGATGGATATATCCAAAGGACTGGCAGATATATATTCGGGGGCCTGACGGATATATCTGGACGATTGACGGATATATATCCGGGGGTGTGACAGACATATTCTAGGGACAGACGGATATATATCCGAGGGACTATCGACTTACCAATTTTTAAAGACCTATTCATATGCAACAAACACGTGTTCCAAAGCTAAGTTATCAAGAACACCCAAATCCTCATTATCATCCAAGCTTATCTCCTTGTGCCATAATCATTACTATATCCCTTATTACATAAAAACAATACAATTAACAAGAGTTTACATAACCCAAGAACACACCCTTCATCATATCTTAACATCATATGATCATACCTTGATCATATGATGAAAACCCATACCTTTACTAAATTCACTTAATCTGCCAGTCCCCCAGATATATCCCTTAGTCCCCTGGATATATTCGTCTGTCCCCCGGATATATATCCGTCAGTCCTCCGGATATATCCGTCAGTATCTCTGTAGTATATACTTCATCCCCCCAGGAAATATCCGTCAACCCCCAGATATATATTCATCAACCCCCCTGAATATATTCGTTCATGTGTCCCCAATATATCCATGCTCCCCGGATATATCCATCAGAACTCCAGATATAAATCCGTCAGTCTTTCGGATATATCTGTTTGTTGCCCAGATATATATCCTTTAGTCCTCCGGATATATCTGACAGTCCCCCGGATATATCCTTTAGACCCTCGGATATATATCCGCCAGTCCTCCAGATAAATCCGTCAGTCCCTCATATAAATCCCGACAATCCCCCAGGTAAATTATCCGTTCATCAGATGTGTTAGAAAGTTTTAATAATCGCCTCTAAAATCGTAATCCCAATGATGCTTAGAACTCAAATAAGAATTCCATATTTTTTGGAATCATGGGGTAGGAGCAGTTATGCAAGAATTGTGATTGAAATTGATACTTGTAACGGTTTTAGTGATAATCTGGTTATGGCTGTTCCTAACCTTAAAAGACCTGAGTACACTAAATAAACCATACGAGTTTAATATGAGTGGGAACCTCCTCGTTGTAGTACATGCTTATTATTTGGTCACTTAATTAATGATTGTCCAAAAGCTCCTAAACGAGTAGTGATGATGAAGGCTTTTAATAAAGTAAAAAGAAGAAATCAAGTGGAACATCAGAGCACCAAGTAACTCTAAGCCGTCACGGTGAAACCTAAAAACGCAATAAAGCTTTAGGTATTAATCAAGACGACTTAGGATAAGCCAAAAGGCGGCTTCTTTCTGTTGGAAGGAAGATGTCACAACATCGGGTTAACTCCTCACGAAACAAAACAAGAAAGAATACTATGACATCAGGTAATGATATCTTTTCCCTTAGTAACTCGTTTGAGGCTTTGAATGTTGATGACGAAACGACACTCTAGATGATGACAGAGGAAAAAGAACTAAAGAAACGAGGAACGACGATAAAAACAAACACACCAGAGACCTCCCCAGCTCCCCTGCCCCGGCTCCCAAGTCCTGCCATATCCCAGCCCCCCCCTTCCCAATCGACTACGCCCTCGTGACCAACGGGCTTATCAACAATCAGTATATCCACGCGGCGAGCAAATTAACTACCCCTTTCAGAAAAAAGATCCCTAGGATAGAACACTAACTAATGGAGGGAACATGTGTGCATGTAGATGAAGATTGAAACCTCACAAAAAATGAATTCAACGGGAGAAGCTGGTCGGCGAGGCTGACAATTGACCTAGGAGGATACTAAAATGAAAGTTGTATTGCTTTAAAACCTGACAGTGGTTGGATATGGTACAAATAGCTTGCTGGAACAATAGAGGGAATATGGTGATGCTGAACAAGAATACGACTACGACCCGTACGATGATGACATGTATGAAGGTTAGGAAATTCCTGGCAATATTCAAACTATATGTCATAACTTGGATATCAAGGTTCGAGGTCGAACCAAGAAATAGATTACTTGATGATTTTGAGTCAATTGTAGTCTGGTCATTATATGTATCTTCTTTAAGAAAGTAGGTTGCATATATAACGGACTAAGATGCGGGATTCACCCACATCCATTGTACTGAACTATTTTGGTGTAATAAATTTAATGGGGGAACCCTTTACCTAAAAAAATGTTATATTTTGTTTATGGAGCATTCAAACTTGGATATTTAAATACCACCCAAATTTAGCTTTTTTGCAAACATGATAGAAGTTGAATAAATATTCTTTAACTCCGAGTGATAAGTGTAAAATACACATATCCGTTAATACCTAAAATAACCCAATTAAACCTAAAACAGACCAAAAATAGCAAAAATATGCTTGTATTTGTGTTTGGTGTGTGCAGGTACGGATATATCAAAAATCACAAGAAAATAGTCAAAAACAAGCAAGCACGGACACAAGAACGGATGAGTGAACAAAAGCCAGAAGCAAAGCCAGGAAAAGTCAAACCTTCAGTCAAAGTGGTCAAATCATGGTCAACAAAAGTCAACAAGACCCAAAATATTCCACTTTAGCCCCTCAACTTTCAGAAAAATTCATAAATGGTCCCTAAACCCAAATGGGCCTTACCCGGATTCATAAGCCCAAAAACCCTAGCCCATTTCCTTTTTTATAAACCACAAAGGCCAGTTTTGCATGTTTCAAAAATCCTTTTATAACTAAAAACAGTAAAAAGAAAGAGAGGGACTAAAATTGCAATTATCTCAAAGTTTAAAATTTATTAGCTCGTTTTCAGTTATAAAAAGGCGCGAAGGGCATTTTACTATTCACAGTCTTCTTTGTTTCACCATTGGTCAAATTCAGAGGGCTTTTCACAATTAAAGGGTGCTTAAGTCTATTCAAGTGCTCTACAACCAAATGGTAAGGGCAAATTAGTCAAATCAAAGCATCTCATAACCTCACTCAAGCTCTAGGCCACGTCAGCAATGGTGAAAGCACAAGTATATGTGGGTTTTGTACTAGACTCTCTCTCAAAAGAAGCACAAGCTGTCACATCAAGGAATGACAGCTTGGCAATCATTGAGTGCACACAATTTGATCAAACGGCTATTAATCATTTGGAAATGATTAGAAGATTCAAGGGAATAATTAGAAAGATTTGGAGAGCAAGGCAAGAGGGTCGTAAGCTTCCCAAATGGCTATAAATAGAGCCTCACTCTTCACACACACAGACGTAGCCTTAATTTAGTTTTAGCTTAAATTTTTAAATTTCCATAGCTTAATGTATTTTAAACTAGTATTGTTCCTGTTAAAAGTATAGGGGGTGTAAGCAAGCTTTTTATTAATGAAATTCAGTTGTTCTTAATTCTCCAAGTCTCTTTTTCATAAGCTCTCTAAATTAGCCAAATTTTCTCAATAAGCTCTTAATAAGCTCTTTCAGTCTATAATCAGAAATAGAGTTTAATCAATTCAGAAATAAACCTTTCTAAACCTTAAAATAGTTTAACTTACATTTACCATGGAATTTATTGGATTTGAGCTTATTTGGAAGAGAGATCAATCCTGGAAGGATCTCTATGGACTTAACTCCTAGCTTATTAATAAGCTAGGAGAGCTTGTAGCTGCCAAATTGGGTTCCTCTTGTTTAGCTAGAGGCATTGTAAGTTTTCCTTTAATTTCTTGCTTTAAATATTAGTTTTATAGCTTTCTAAACTTAGATCTGCTTAATTTCTTATCTAGTGCTTATTGTGTTTTTAACCTAGCTTAAAATCATAGTTGTTTATCTGTTTTTGATTTACTTAGTTAGATCATAGTCTTTAATATAAGTGTCTTAAAAACCTTAAAAAACCAAAAATAGTAGAAAATAAGTTTACATCTTAGATTAATGCTTAATCAGTTGTTAAATCAAGTTAGTTTAGGGTTTGTTATAAGCAAAAAATTAATCTGTAATTAGTGCTTGTTAGTTTAGATTTGCAATTTTAGTTTAAAGACATTTCTGTCAAAATGGTAAAGGGGTGTTTGGCATAAGCCACTTTGACTATCAAAAGTCAAAAGTATTGTGCAAACCTTTTTGAGGCAGCTGTGAATTTAGTTAAAAACAATAGGAAATGAGTTTTCATAAATTAGATTTGGAAATTTAGAGAGTTTGAGCTTATTATAAGTGTGCCAGCACTAGGGCATTTTTTCTTATACCTAAAGCTTGTAAAAATTTGATCTAAGCCCTCAAAGGCTTAGATCTTGCTTGCACTTTATTGTTACACTCTATTTGAGTGTGTCTAAGTGCAGGTTTACCCTTAGGTAACCTGCACTACTTGGTTTGCACTTGTGCAAAGTGCACCATACAATAACAAAAAATAGTACAGCTCACTTTTAGCTTAGATCTTAACTAGGTATCTCCATAGTTTTTAAGCCAAGGTTCAAGTAGGATTTAGATTAGTTGTAGCTTAATATAGATTAAGTCTTTAATCTTATTTTCTAGCTTATTTTTCTAGCTTAATTTTGCTGTCAAAAGTCACTCAAAAACTTAAAAAGCCAAAAACAATAGGATTAGGATTAGTGCTTAAAATTTTGATTTCTAGTCTTAAGAAGTTGATTTTATTATTTAGTATATAGTCAATAGATTGTTTTTCTAGTATTGCAAAAGCTGCTTATCAGAAAAAGCTTAAATGAACTTTGATCTTATATGGATTTTGTTCTTTTTGCCTAAATTTCTTGAGTTTAGCATTTTCACCTTCAATTTTAAAGCTAGCTTAAGTTTTCAGCTTAGGTTCTTTTCAGGTCTTAGATTTAAAGCTACTTACAAGCTTTCAATAACACTTTTCTTTATTTTATATTGAGCTTAAATTTGAGCTTATTATAGCTGTTTTAGTAAAATAAGCCAAAACCTACCTTGTTTCTGAAACCGCTTTTTGATAAGCTGTTTTTTGACTTTTACTAATGTTTTCATCAAGCGTATGTCCCTCTTTATAAAGTACATATTTAATGTCCTTTTAAGTCCTAGTATTTAGTTTTTCATAAAAAGCAAAAAATAAAAAAATTGCAAAAAGTTGGGGTTGCCCACCCTTGAACCTGAGACCTCACACTTATAAGCCCAACGTGTTAACCATTTGCTTCAATAACTCATCCAGTATCTCTTCCCCACATTTAATACTAGTACACGTTTTAATTTCCCCTTTTCAATAATAAGCCGTAGCTATAAAGCTCATTGAGGGCTTATTTCGTTTAGCAAATTTGTTTTTCCCTTAATTTTACCTTAGAGTTCCTGCAAGGATTAAGTAATTTAACCCTGATATTTTTAATTTTTCCTTCCAGCTTTAATTTTATTTTTAATCAATTTTCGAAAGTTAAAATCTTATAAAATCAACAAAAATAGAAAAAAGTTTCATAAAAATACAAAAAAATAGTTTTTAGTTTTATAAAAAATAGCTTTAGGTTTACATTCAGTAAAATCATTTTTACACTTTTTAGATCTTAATTTTCATTTTTGAGCTTTTATTTTTAATTTTAAAAATAGGATTTTAATTTTAAAAATAGTTAAAAATAGTTTTCTGAGTTTTTATGTTATTTTAGACTTTTCTAAGTTTAAAAATCATTTTTCCAAATTTTTAGTACTTAATTTGCTATTTTTTAAGATTTAATTAGATTAAATTAGTTTTTAATTCATAATAAATTCAAAAATAATCAAAAAAATGTTTTTCTTTTTCCTAAAATTTTCTTTTGTCCTATCTTAGGTTTAGAAATTTAGTTTACATTTTTAGGACTTAATTTTGATTTATTTGCTTAATAGTCGCGTTTTATTTGTTTCCCGATTAATCATTAAGTGCTTTAATTGTTTTTGATTGCTTATTTTTAATTAGTAGTTATAGAAAACCCAATCAATCTTCGAACCCATTCAAATCAGTATCCAATATCAAGCGAGGTTTCAATTTCTCAAATCGTTGGGAAAACGACCCGGGAAATCATACTTTCCGGTAAACATACGTATATTATATATTATATATATTTTTTAAAGAGTGAATTTTCCTTAGGGAATTTTCTTAATTGCTCTTGTTGAAATATTATATATTAGTATATTATTATAGCGTATCAAATTTTTGGCGCCGCTGCCGGGGATTTGAGTTAACGAATCTCTCGTTTTGTGTTTGTTGATAAGATTTGAAGATCCTTTCGTCCCCGAAAGTTTCATTTACAACGGAGTCTTTTTGATTGAAGACCTATGTATTTTTGGGACATGTCTTTCTGGTTTCTTTGCAAAACTTGTTTGCTCTACGGGTATGTATCTTTTTGTGTCTTATTGGATGGAACCTTAGCACGTGAGTTGACTTCATTCAGGAATTTTGTTATACAAGAATCATGATTGGCATTAAAGACACATTTCTGGCATGTCGAGCAAACAAAATGTTTGGAGTCAGAAAAACTTCTAGAATTCCTAGAGTGTTCTGTATGGTATAGTCACTTTGTCCTGATATGCAACCTACTCTTGTTGCATTGCCAATTCCTAGGATTTTGGTTATTGATCCTAGGTTTTGGTTTGCTACCATTAGTTGTGCTTTGTGATCTAGCAGAAGGCATCACACTAGGTTCTTAATTCCTACCACTTTCTTTGTGTCTTTTTCTTAGCTTCCTCTAGGTAGTGATTATGAACCATGTCATTTGAGCTATACCTAGATGAGCCAGGTTTAATCACGTGATGAGGTTTTACAATAGTAGATTCTCTTTCCTTATGAAAATAATGTGTAGTAACTGGAATCGCAAGTTGAGTGTATTGGAGAAAGTAGTTGCGTGTCATTACAACAAATTCATCATCCAAATACATCCGTGACTTGATGAACATCTGAAACTGTTTCTCGAGTACTTTAAAAGAAGCCATGGATCCAATCTCTTGAAATTCTTCTTTGTCAAGTTGCTTTTCTAATTGATCCACATTTAGGAACATTGTGCCTATAAAAGTTTCAACATCTTGACCAAAGAGTGTTGCAAATGCACGTTTGAATCCAGACTCGGTTCGAGTTCCTTTTAATTTGTCGTGTGAAAGAAGCTTGAGGTGTGAATGAAGTTGTCGAAAAGATACCATGCAACTCTTTTTTGCTTTATCTTGAATTTGTTGCATTTGTTGTTCTTCCGAATTCGAACACGAAGATAAAGTATCTTTCGTTTCCATTGTACCGTGAATTATGAAGTGAAAATGATTTGTAGGATCTTAAGATGATAAAGTTGTGTTGTGGTTTTGACTTGATGTTACAGGTTCGATTTACAAATTTGATTAAACAAATCCGGTACCAAATTTGGTAACAAATTCGGTAACAAAATCGGTAAAGCAAATTCGGTAATAAACTCGGTAACAAACTCGGTAAGATATTGGATAGAGCAAACTCGGAAGGTTTCTCGGACAAAGCAAAACTCGGTAGAATTTGTCGGACAAATTTCTCGAACAAGTCGTCGTAGCAAATTCGACAAGTTACAAATGGAAATTATCTAACAAATTTGCCTATTACAAAATTCGATAATAACTCTCCTAACACAAAACTCGATAAAACCGAGAACTTGTGTATCTATTACAAATTTTATGCTAAATTCCGAGAATGAAATGAAATCCTAGAACACACTTTTTGATAAAACCAAAAACGTGTGCACTATTACAAAAATCGATTATAACTCTCCTAACACAAAACTCGATAAAACCGAAGATTTGTATATCTATTACAACCTTTATGCTATCTTCCGAGAATGAAATAAAATCCTAAAACACACTTTTTGATAAAACCAAAAACGTGTGCACTATTACAAAAATCGATTAACTAATCTCAAAGTTCTATGAATAAAGTACTACAATTTCAGAATAATAAAAAAATACAAAAAATAAGCCTTTGCAAGAATCGAACTAAAAACCTCTTATAAATACAATAAAGTCCTAACCAACTGATCTAGAGATCTTTTTGATAACAGTTTCCGAAATTCAATATATGAAAACACAAATTCGATGAGTCCGGTTTCACAAATTCGGAATATATAAAAAAATAAGACAAAGAATTGTCACTTTGCTAGAATCGAACACGGGGCCTTCCAAATCAGATCTTAACACAACAATACAAACCAAGTGAGCTATGACTCATTTAGTTTTATATTTTTCAAATTCGGTATATGTATGAATTCTCGATGTACTTTTTTTTAAATAACAAACTCGGTTTGTACTTTTTTCACAAATCCGATGTCCTTTTTTCTTAAACACAAAATTGGAACATATTTTTTTTGATAGAAAACTAACCGAAAAATTTTAAAGACAACAAAAATGAAAGTTTTAATACTCCTAAACTTTAAACAAGATAAAACCTTGAGTAGTTAGGAAGATTAAAACTCACTTTTGTAGGATTTAAAGAATTTTCGAACCAAAAAAAATGTAAAAACCACACGAACACAACTAATATTATCCCCTTGGCTCTTGATACCAAATGTTGGTACCTTATAATATCATTTCACTTCCATACAAATAGGTATGAATCAATGATAAAAAACCATAAGAAAAGAGATAGAAGAAAGAAAGAATTTTAGAGAGAGAAACTAGAGAGAGATAGTAGAGAGAAAATAATAGATGGTTGATTACCTTGTGAAAAATGAGAAACCTTACAAATAAGACCAACACCCTCTCCATGGAGAGGGGTATTTATTGTTTCTTACTAACCTGGGGTGACGCCTAGGTGTAGTATAGTTGGGCCGGCTCGGGTTTTGGGCTTTAGCCCGCAACGTATACAATATTAGATTAAATCACGAGCCCGACTCCCTTTCTAGCCAATTACAATGACTAATAAATAAAGACCGAGTTTCCTTGTTTGACTTAATATTTTGAGGCTAACACAGACCTTGCATCCTAACAAGTCTTTCAACAGAAATCCTGTTAATCATCGATTGTACCATGCTCTCATGGAAGCACTAATAGAGGATGAAAATGCAATAGATAAGGGAGTTGCTGATACAGTTCAAGACCATACGAGAAAGCATGATGATGATGAAGACCCTCCAGCTGAACCAAACCATGGTAAGAAGATAAAGAGGAGAAGAACCAAGGATTCAGAGTCTTCCAAGAAGCCATCCACCACCAAGGAAACCTCTAAAGGTAAATCTCCATCTAAAGGCTTCAAAATTGGTAAATCTGTGATTGAAGAACTTATTGCTGAGGTGGTTATGGATGATGCGGGTGATGATGTGGTTCATGATGATGATCAACCACAAGATACTTCTGAACCCAAGACTACTAAGACTTCGAATCTAGATTGGTTCACGCAACCTCTAAGACCTCCTACTCCTGATCTGGAATGGAACAAGCGTCAGGTTGTACTTGATCAACCCGAACAGCCTTGGGTTAATCAAATGGTCTTTGCTACAAAGGATCCTCTCAAATTCGATGACCTCATGGCTACTCCGATTGACTTCTCCAAGTATCTATTAAATCGACTCAAAATTGATAATCTTACTCAAGATATCTTGTTAGGACCTGCCTATAATTTGTTAAAAGGCACGTGTTTTAGCAGTATCAAATTAGAGTACCACTTCCAAGAGTGTTTCAATGCATTAACAAACAGACTTGATTGGAATAATCCTGAAGGAGATCGTTACTCCTTTGATCTGTCCAAACCTCTTCCTCTGAAAGGTCACCCAGGTCATCTAACCGTTGCTGCTGATTACTTCTTCAACAATGACCTGGAGTATCTGAAATCTTTTGACCCAGAAAGGACATATACTACGTCGATCATGAAGACTAAAGCAGCTCGGTATGAGATTGAAGGGATTGAAGACATGGTTCCTATGCTTTGGAGTCCTACCAAAGTCGGGTATGACAAAGATGCATTGAAATGGATCAAACATTAGGGTGAAAGGCGTAAGCTATGGCATAGATCTCAGCTGAACAAGTTCTCCAAGCATAATGTGTGCTCTACTAAGAAAATTCTAGGGGTAAAGAGTGTTAGTGTCAAGAAACTGCATGGATATGGTCATTTACAGGAGATTGTGGTGAAAAGAGTTGACCGTTAGTTATACAAGTTTAAAGAAGGTGACTTCGTGGATCTATACATGAATGACATTGAAGACATGCTGCTTCTTGCTGTACAACACAAGCTATTCCATCTCACCGACGACGATATTATTGAATTTATTATGGCTCTTCGTATGTTCACAAGAAGTCTCGTTATCAAGAAACGGGTCGAGGATTTATAGCTTGGTGTAGAGAGTTACCAGAAGAAACTTAACATCACTCCGCCTTAACAGACCGTTCCAAAAATAGAATTCAAAGAACCTCTACACTCCATCTCACAAACCACCAGGGGTTATCTATGAAGACTTGGTCAAACAGAAACGAGTGATGCAAGCTGATGAGCTATACAAGTTCTCGGACGGGATGCTCATGAAAGTTAGGGATGAGTTTCATCATAGAGTACTCGATTTTGACTTGGGATACAACAAGGAGATGGAAAGCAGAAAGTGGATGTCTATTGAAAAAAAGAGGCCAGAACTTATGGTTGAGCTGATTGATAAGCAAATGCGTGAAGGAAGGATCATTCGGAATCTTGAAAGATTGGTTGGTGCTCGGGAACTCGAGATGGACTACAAACTGATGACACATACCGTTTAATCGTCAGGTCCAATCTCAAAATCTTATCTTGTGTATAATGTGAATATGTAGTATAGACTTATAATAATAGGTAATATAAATAGTGTTTGAGTATGAATTTTCTAGAATTTTTCAATAACTTCAAAATTTTTTAACTTAACGTACTCAACACTATATATATATATATATATATATATATATATATATATATATATATATATATATATATAAATACAAAATACCCTCATAAATTGTGGGGGAGCATTATAATGTTCCTAATACTGCTTGTTAATAATTGGAACATTTTTTTCCTTGAAAGCATTAATATTTGAATCAATTGATATTCAAAATATCAAGAGATTTGACATTTTTAATAAGAGGAGAAAATATGATTAAAATATATGGCTAAAGATGTGATTTTAAGAACTCAAGTGTAAGTTTTACCCATCATGTGTTAAATATTTTCGAATATCGATGCACATGTTGAGAGGGAGCATTACAAATGGTTTTAAGGCTGAGAACAATACCAAAAGACCGACCGTGTCTGTAATTAATTAGAGTTATAAGGTGGTTAAGATTAGATATTTGTTCTCACGATCCAGCCAGAACCAGAGGGATCTACCTAGGGATTCCATTAGTTAGAATAGAAGTCCTTAGGTATGATGAAAAAAGGAAGTAAAGTGAGAAAAGGGAATAATGCAGACTAAGACAGAATTGACACTGGAACAAACCCAACAAGGTGTAAGTGATGAAGTCTTGGTAAGCATTAAAGGGGTTGAAGAATTAAAAAGAAAAGTTAAGATAAATGGTGAAAAGAAAGAAGCCATCCTTACACTTAGGTAGAAACCGGGTCAATACATAAATTGACCAAAACACGAAGCTGTTGTCTGGTATTGAAGACAGTCGTCATGGACCCATCGACGGAATACACAACCCCTCCCAGCCACTCAAAGTCTCTCAAAAGACTCTCGTTTCATTTCTCACGAAGATTAAACACATTTCTATCGACTTTCTCACTCCGAGCTAGTTGGTATTGAAAAGTTGGCAGTCTGCTCCAGCATCCGATTACTAAAATCAAATGTGCACTATCGAGTCTAGAGCCCTAAAATAGATCATCTATAAATCTCATTAAGACACTTATCCAAAATATGCTTGCTAATTCACACAATGTGAAAACAAGAAATATATCAAGAGTCCTACGCATTATCCTTGTAATTTTGCCTAAACATCAGAGTGATGCCTAAAAAGTATTCACAGTGACGATGAAAATCCTTCCAGATCCAACATCAAACAAGCTCTGCGGTAGGTGACTTGTGAGACCCTACACGAATCGAACTTGTGTCACTAGATATCGATTCGGTCTAGCTTATGAATTGATGGATGAATTTTGAAAAAGGTAAAACTTTTGGTGTGTTATAAAAAACCGTTTGCATCTTAACACACCGACTGATTTTCCTAAATCAATTTTCAATCTTACGTCCATGGGAAGCCTCACAAGGGTATCTGGACATAGGAAAGCTAAACACGAATTGACGGCTTAATCGGGAAGATAGTAACTTACTGATTCACTCTTACCGTGTTATCTGCTTTGAGATGCTCTGGTAATGAGAACGGCTAGTACAGCTGCAAAACCTTATCAAGGAGATTCTTCGAAATTATACCTGATCACAGGCAGTATTTATACTGATTAACGGGGAACCGTTGTTATTACAACTATATTCGACAAAGTGACAAAGCTACTTTCGTCCATATATGTTGTTTATCACTAACCCATTCATGCAGATTTCCTGACGGTGGAAGCAGTTACATGATGACAAGTCGAAGTCAAAACCACATGCTCATACTCGATCGACATATGTAAAGACATCATGAAAGCTCAAGTACATGTTTCAAGACTTTCGCTACTCTGATACCGTACGTCTTTCTTGAAGTGATAAAGTATTAAAGTGATACCGCACGTCCTCCATAAAGTGATGAAGTGTTAAAGTTAAAGAATTTCAAGAAAGATGGTTACATACGATTTCAACATCAAGAAAAAGTATGAGCATTGTCGGTCATAAATTACAATGATCACAAGAAGGAAACAATCAAAAAACACAGAAAAAAAAGAAAAAAATTAAATAAAAAAAGATTACAGATGACAAAAGAGATTATGCTTGGTTGATGATCTCTCAAGTTGTCAAGATCACATACAAGTCAAGATAAGATTACCAAGCTAAAAGCCTAAAAGTCTAAGATTACTACAACAAGATTACAAGATAAAGATTATGTAAAACAGAATATGGCAAAAGATTGAAGACATTCATAGAATGTAGAGCTTAAGTTTTTGTAAATTGGAGTGACCTCCCTTAGGGGGAGATTGTTAGAAATCAAGAAAAGTCTCGGTCACTACCAATATGTGATATTATAGCTCGTAGCAACAATATTTGTAAACTTACCAAGCTAATCGGGTCAACATAAGACTACCTTATATGTGACCGGCCAAGCAAGGTATAAATACCCCTCTCCACACCTTAGAGGGGGTTGTTTGTTTATTTGGTTCTCACATAATACATTTTCCCTTCCTTTCTCTCTCTAAGTGCTACAACCTACTTTCTCTCTCTAGACTTTCTTTTTTGTTCATTTCTTAAGTGATTTGATACATCCAAACTACTATACTAACCAACTGAGCTCACTCAGGGACTTAGTAGATTTGGAGGAGTAGGTTTTTGTAAAAGTTATGATGTTGAATGCACAAACTTCACCTACCCTTTACAAGACGTTTGCTATTTATACTACATAGGTAGGGTCATACTCACATGGGTGATAAGTGCGTGCCCTAATGCTGATAGGTTAGTATGGGATAAACATACTTTCTAAGGTTAGTACTGACACTGACCTTGTCTTCATACCCTATTTAAGATTTTTTTTGGGTAAAGGGTTACCCCGGTAAAGTATATTAAAACAGAAAGTTAAGTACAAATGAAATGTGGCTGAAATACCACATTAACCTCAAGCTAACAGCTTGAAAAACTCGTAAAACTAGTGCTTATGACATGCCATAAACACTTACAACTCAAGAGACAATGAATAATTGAAACTAGAATAAATGACTTGGCTAAACAAGCTAGCCAGCAGTAGCCGTGAAAGTAGACCAACTTTCACCTGTTTTTGTACTATGAAATAAGTTAGCTGATTCATCAAACACATTTTCAACATCTTTATCACTTTTATCGTCCAACGCAGTAAAAGAATTGGACATTATGATTTTACCTTCCTTAGTAGAAGTAACAGTAGCCTTCGGAGGATGATTCCTCAACATACAGAGATGGTCGGATTTTAGATGCAGTTACCCAAGATAGGAGCTGCCTTCTTTGGTGCTTGGACAGCGCCGTTGGGGCATATGTACAGTTCTGGGTGGGTTTACCCGAGCGTGTACCACCTTTATTTGGACTTAGATTTTTCCCTTCTTCTTTTACCCTCGGTTGGAATCATGCCGGAGGACCGGAGCTCTTGGGCAGGAGTAGGAACATTAGACTAGTAACCAATAGTTAGATGGTATCAATGCCTTTTTTATGGAAATGTTCATGGAACATGACCATATACCTTGCATAGGTCACAACGAGGAGGCCTTCCAGTTCTTACTGACATGTGTAACAGTGGCATTAGCTGTAACCTCGGGTCCCTCATGTAAGGAGACTCCCATAGTAAAGTCGGCGAGGGAAATGTTACTGCGGCAAAGGTTTGGCTTTAAACGCATCGGGTTATATGGAACCCGTGCTCTGGTCTGTGATTCTTGTGGTGCGTTGGTGCGGACGTGGAAGATTGCGATCGGTTTGTCAGTTTCGTCGGTGAACGAAGGGGGTTAAGTGGCGGTTGACGCGGTGTTGATAAATGTTTTATATTCGGTGATCTGTGTTGATATTGTGCTGTTGTTATTGCCTTTTTAGTGGATTTGATCTATGGTTGATCTTGTTTCGAGAGGTTTGTCTTGTGTAAATTGCTTGGATATCATATAACGTGTCCTAATAGGTCCCCGTGAATTTTCAAATCAAGTTTTGATAGTTTATCTGTGATTTACTAGCGTTGGATTTTTTCGGAGATTCTTGGAAAAGTATGTTTAAGTTTATTAAATAAATACTGGAAAGCTTTTGTGGTTACATTTAAAATCAAGATTCGTTGAGTCTTAAGGGTACATACTGACATAAAAGAAGCACCACGGATCTACGCCTCGTAGATGCCATCTGGGTTGGAGATCTACCAAGCGGAATATGGGGGGACGACTGGTGGGTGCTTGGGGTGAACTTACAGCCGTGGTATGGGAGTTGGGAGTGGGGGAAGTGCACACTACTGTAGGGATATGTGGGGGTTTAAAGTGGGGTGCGGGAGGGGGCGCGGCGCGGGGGTCGCGGGAGTGGATCAAGTCTCACTATATTGTCCTTGGCGGTGGGGATTAGGGGGCTAGTTCACGTTAGTGTGTAGGTGGTGGTGGAGGGTGGTGGGTGTAGGAGGGGGAGGGCGGGTGGGTGGGTTTAATAGGCGGGGGGGTGGCTTTGAGGGGACGTTAGCGCAGTTATATCGCTACTAGGGGGGTGAAGGGGGAGTATGGGGTGGGTTACTGGGTAGGTGGGTATGTGAGTATGGTGGAGGTGTTGCCGCTGGGGGTAGAGAGCGAGGGGAGGGGGGGGTGTTTAGCTTTTATGGTACTTTTTTGGGTAATTTTTTTAAATGGGTTTTGGGGCAGGGGGGGGGGACGATATATTTGTTATTTGGGTTGTTGGGGGGTGATGTGGGGGGGAGGGTGGGGGGAGGGGGGTTTTTGTGGGGGTTGCGTCTGGCTTCCGGTGGTTGGGGGACGGTGCTGGATTATGATGCAGAGTATGGCGGGTATGTGGGGGGGTGGTTCGGCGTAGGCGTTAGTTTGTGGGTCAGGGTTTCGGGGGGGGGTGGGTGGGTGCGAGGGAGTGACGGAGGGGGTTTTTGCTGTGGGGGGTGTGCGGGTGGTTTTGGTCCGTTAGGTTCTCGTCTGTGAGGGTGGTGAGTTGGGATTAGTGATGGGTGAGGTAGGGTGGGGGGGGCAGGTGAGGTAAAATGGTCCATTGTTGGCAGTTGTTCGCAGGGGCTGGTGGTGGGACAAAGGTAGGGGGGGGCCAGTCTGTGGGGGGGGGGGCGGGGGGGGTGTGGAAGGAGGGGTGGGTTGGAAGTTATGTGCGCGGTTAGGGGGCGGGGTTTTTTAGGGGGGATTTAATTGATGCGTACACTTTTGAGGCTTGGGGAATTGAGGGGTGGCATCTTCCCACAAGAAGACAATGCCTTTCACATGGGCTGGGTCTGGGCTGTGTGGCTTGGCTCTACGTCCGGTGCTGTGTGGTTTATTTACCATAAACCTATATTACTCTGAATAAGTATATTATTGGACCCTAAATCGGAATCTTGGGTACTTAATAATGCTGGTTTTTGGACCTCTATTAGGCTTAAGACCCCTAAAATAATAGCGAAAACTAGTCGTTTAGTGGGATTAAAACGGAACTGTTGGGAAAGTGAAACATACTTATATAATTACGATATATCTGGTGGAACTGCATCTATTTTTTGAGGAAAAGAAGAAACAAAATGAGAATAACTTGTTTTGATAAAACGAAATGTTAAAAGCACAAGAACAAGAAGAAAAATAGAAAATTTAATTAGGCAAAATGTTAACTAAAAGAGATCTAAAGGAGATAAATAGAATATTAGAAAATAAAATTATCTTGAGTAGAAAAACACAAAAAAGTAAATAAATAAAATAGAGATAAGGAAAAAAATTAATAAGGATAACAAATATATCAGAAAAAAATAAGAAAAACACTATAAAAAAAAGGATCAAATATAGATAAAGAAAAAAAGAAAAAAACACATAAAAGATATAGTAACCACATGAGTAAACGAAAAATAAGATTAAAAAATAAAAAAAATAACATTATATGTAAACATAATAAAACTGAGGGTCACAAAAAAGAAGAACCAAAAACAAGCAGCTTAAAGAATGCACTAAGATTAAAAAATAAGATCTAAAAAAAAATACTTAGAGAATATTAGAGACTACAAACAACTATTAGATCTTTTTCAGAATCAAAGAAAGAATAAAATTTGATACTTATATTTAAATAAGATACGAGATCTAAAAAGAATAAAAATATAATAGATTTGTTGTAGTAATTATAGAGAAATAAATGAAATTTCTCCAAGTAGTTATAATAGGAATAGAAAATAAAACGACCTCAGTTTTCCACCTGAAAGTAAGACATAATTACATTAATGAAAATTAGTAAAATCTATAAGAAAGCGTTACCGAATGGAAAAAACCTTACGGAAATAAGTATGTTCTGTAAATATGTCAAATAATGATTCTGAAGTGTCTTACTATATAAATTACTTACTCAGAATCATGACACTTAAAGATTTGAGATCATAAGTTATTATTTGATAAGAAAATATAAAAAAAAGGTGTCATTATCCTAATACACTTTAAATTGACAAAAAAGGGAGACGTTAAAAAAGATATAAATTAAAACACACACACTAAATCAGAATGCATTTAAAAGTGCCCAAACAAAAAAAGTTTAAAAAAAAAAAAAAAAGAATGATAATAATAATAAAGAAAAAAAATTGTGACAAAGTTGTTAAAAAAAAAAAAACAAATAAAAGGTAATTTAAGCAGTAATTAAGGAAGAGAAATACACGTAGAACTTGGCTGTCTCGTATTAGGAGAAAAAAAAAGACTAAAAAAAAAAAACGGAAAAACAAAAGAGAAGAAAAAACGGTACCAACGCACCAAGACTCTGTGAAGGATTTGTAAGAATCAAATACCGAGAAACATGAAAGATAATCAAAAAAAGAAAAACAAAAAAAAAAAAAAAAATGAAAACGAAAAAAAGGACAAAAAAAAAGATAAGGACAAAAAAAAACAAGTCAAACATCAACTTAACTAACGACGCCGTAAACAAGAAAACTATAAATCGAATGTAAAAAGTAATGAAGCCAAGGTTAAACATGACATAGATGTAATTGAAACAATAAACATCGAATTGGAACATAAAGTGGCTAAGTTACTTAAGGAAAATGAGACTTTGAAAAGGCATTACAAAGAAATGTTTGATTCTATCAAGACAACGAGAGCTAAGAACATAGAACACACAACTTCTTTGATTGCAAATAATGATAAATTCAAAGCTCAACTTCAGGAAAAAGGGTTTGCAATTGCAGCATTAAAAAATGAGTTAAGGAAATTAACAGGAAATAGTGTGAATACTAAGTTTGCAAAATCGTCAATCTTAGGGAAACCAGCTTTACAACCACGTAGAAACCAATCAGTTGTTAGACAACCGACTGCGTTTAAGTCTGAACGACCTAGAATTTCAAAGCAACGGTTTGCCTCCCAAGTTGATGTCAATAATGATTTGTCAAAACCAGTCACTACACATTATTTGCCTAAGGAAAGAGAATCTGTTGTTGCAAAACCTCATCACATGATTGCACCTGGCTCATCTAGGTATAGCTCAAATGACATGGTTCATAATCACTACCTAGAGGAAGCTAAGAAAAAGACACAAGAAAGCAGTAGGAATTCAGAACCTAGTGTGATGCCTTCTGCTAGATCACAAAGCACAACTAATGGTAGCAAACCAAAACTTAGGATCAATAACCAAAAGTCTAGGAATTGGCCTGCATCTAAGAGTAGTTGCGTCACGATAAAGACTGTGCCTATAGCAGAACACTCTAGGAATTCTAGAAGTTTTTCTGACTCCAAACATTTTGTTTGCTCAACATGTCAGAAATGTGTCTTTAATGCCAATCATGATTCTTGTGTAACAAAATTCCTGAATGAAGTCAACTCACGTGCTAAGGTTCCATCCAATAAGACAACAAAAAGATACATACCCGTAGAGCAAACAAGTTTTGCAAAGAAACCAGAAAGACAGATCCCAAAAAGACAGAGGTCTTCAATCAAAAAGACTTCCGTTGTGCATGAGAAAACAATGACTCCTATATCTTGTCTTAGGTGGAAACCAACGGGTAAAATTTTCAAGACAGTTGGTCTTAGGTGGGTTCCTACTGGAAAGATATTAACATCTAGCACAACCAAGGTTGACAGTGCGGAATATGCAGGTTATTATAGAAGCAGAATATGTTTAAGTTATAAGCGAAATATGCAAGTTTAGCTTAAGCGAAATATGCAGGTGAACCTCAAGTGAAATATTACAATTTAATAGAACGACACTCTGCCAAAATTTTGTTAACTGAAGCGAAATATGCAAATCAAGCGAAACATGAAGGATTGAATTTCAAGCGAAACATGCAAGATTGACTTTAAGCGAAATATGTTAGCTTTCAAGCGAAACATGCAAAGTTGATTTTCAAGCGAAATATGTTGAATTTCAAGCGAAACATGCAACACTGAGTACAAGCGAAATATGTTTCAAATTCAAGCGAAATATGCAGTTTTAGTTTTAAAGCGAAATGTGTAAATTGTGAAGCGAAATACGTAATTTCCAAGCAAAGCGAAATATGCAATTTTTCTTTCAAGCCAAGCGAAATATGCACTCTTGCAAGCGAAACATGTCAGTTTAGGAATTTAAACTTTCAAGACATTCAATTCACAACAAACAAAACCTTAAATCCAAAATCAATTAAACATTCCACTGATATTCTATTGATATTTGAAAATCTATCTCGCGAAAGACTACAATTCATTTCTCGTTGTTAGATCAACCGACGTTAAAATCCCATGAACGTTTATTGCTTTCTTTTTACCACAACTTCAATCACAACACATCTACTTAAGATCCTACAATCATTTTCACTTCAATTTTCAATCAAACAGAAACGAAAGATACTTTATCTTCGTGTTCGAATACGGAACAACAACAAATGCAACAAATTCAAGACAAAGCAAAAAAGAGTTGCATGGTATCTTTTTGACAACTTCATTCACACCTCAAGCTTCTTTCAAACAACGACTTACAAGGAACTAGAACCGAGTCTGGATTCAAACGTGCATTTACGACACTCTTTGGTCAAGATATAGAGACTTTCACAGGCACAATGTTCCTGAACGTGGACCAATTAGAAAAACAACTTGACAAAGAAGAATTTCAAGAGATTGGATCCATGGCTGCTTTTAAAGTACCTGAGACACAGTTTCAGATGTTCATAAAGTCACGGATTTATTTGGATGAGGAATTTGTTGTAATGACACGCAACTACTTTCTCCAATACACTTAACTTGCAATTCCAGAATTCTGTGACACACTGATCCAACACATGGAATCTATTAAGAAGTTGATTGATGAAAGAGCAAAGCATAAAAAATGGGTATTGGGTGGTGGGCATAACAGTGAGTATACTTGAAAACAATAGTATAACACAGCTGGGTGAATGAAAGACAAATGCAAACAACCTAGATTAGGTTTGATTCGAGTAAAGCATGGATGCTAGCATAGTTGATACAAAAGCATTGGGACAACATTAACAATAGCAAGATACAAGCAGCCAGATCTGGGAATGATACACCATGCTGATGATGCAAGATATCAGAACCCATATATGATGAAGAGCCGATGACTGAGTACAACAACGCTAAAATCAATAACTTTGCTACTGACAACAACATACTGAGCACCTGAAAAAATTTTCACCAAAAATAAAGGAAAGGAGAGGAGACCTCAGAAATGCCTGAACAATGTCATGACACATGTCCTTTGCCTGCTAAATTAACTGATAACCAGTCAACTAACTCTCAAATCAATCTCTTGAATTCTGAAAATATTCGCCAAAAAGACAGTTTGCCCAAGTTTCAAATAAATTTTACGAAAGGAAGCACATTGTGTTAAGCTTGAACTCAATATCAAAATCAAGCTTTAAAAGAAGGGCAACATAGGAATTTTCGAAAGTAAAAAATAATGAAAGCCAAGGTATAAAAACAAGACATAGATAATTGAAACAATAAACATCGAATTGGAACCTAAAGTGGCTAAGTTATTAAGAAAAATGAGACTTTGAAGGCATACAAAGATATGTTTGATTCTTATCAAGACAACGGGAGCTAAAGAATAGAACACACAACTTCTTTGATGCAAATATGATAAATTTCAAAGCTCAACTTCAGGAAAAAAGGTTTGCAATTGCAGCATTAAAAAATGAGTTAAGGAAATTAACATGAAATAGTGTGAATACTAAGTTTGCAAAATCATCAATCTTAGGGAAATCGGCTTTACAACCATGTAGAAACCAATAAGTTGTTAGACAACCGACTGCGTTTAAGTCTGAACGACCTAGATTTTCAAAGCAACATTTGCCATCCCTAGTTGATGTCAATAACAGATTTGTCAAAACCAGTCACTACATATTATTTGCCTAAGGAAAGAGAATATGCTTGTTGCAAAACCTCATTACATGATTGCACCTGGCTCATCTAGGTATAACTCAAATGACATGGTCATGAATCCACCTACCTAGAGGAAGCTAAGAAAAAGACACAAGAAAGCAGTAGGAATTCAGAACCTAGTGTGATGCCTTATACTAGATCACAAAGCATGGCAAATGGTAGCAAACCAAAACCTAGGATCAATAACCAAAAGGTCTAGGAATATGGGCCCCTGCATCTAAGAGTAGTTTGCTATCACGACAAAGACTGTACCCCATAGCCGAACCTCTAGGCATTCTAGAAGTTATTCTGACTCCAAACATTTGTTTGCCTCAACATGTCAAAAATGTGTCTTTAATAATGCCAATCATGATTCCTTGTGTAACAAAATTCCGAATGAAGTCAACTTCACGGTGCTAAGGTTCCATCCAATAAGACAACAAAAAGATACATACCCGTAGAGCAAACAAGTTTTGCAAAAAACCAGAAAGACATATCCTAAAAAGACATAGGTCTTTAATAAAAAAGACTTCCGTTGTGCATGAGAAAATAATGACTCGTAGATCTTGTCTTAGGTGGAAACCAACGGGTAAAATTTTCAAGACAGTTGGTCTTAAGTGGATTCCTGCTGGAAAGATATTCACCTCTAGCACAACTAAGGTTGACAGTGAACCCATAAATGGTTCAAATGACGATATCACTAACCAATATGAATGCGAACAAACTCTTGATGTCAGTGCAGGTACTCTTAACTTAAGTGCAGGTACATCTTTCAATCCTAAAAAGGAAGGACTCAGAGTTTGGTTGCTGAAAAGACTGATATCTCATAAACCAGGGCTTCAAGGAATTCTGATATGATGAACAAATAATGACTTCTGATCATAACAGTTCAGAACTCGGAATTCACGACCACAGCAATGAACTGTCAAGTTCAAAGCTGGTTCCAAAAGTTGTTCCTCCAGCAGACAAGACAGCTACATCACGACAAGAGTTGGAATTACTATTTCACCATCACATAACAATGCTGAGGTCAACATGTAAATATTTTTGAAAAAAGAAAAATACAAAAATATAAAATTTCAAAAAGAAAATACAAAATCAAAAATCAGAAAATGTTTCAAAAAATATTCTTCTCGACATGTCTCTTGGAATCGATAACATTTACGTACCTAAAAATGTTGATTAACATCGACACGGGCGTGTAAATGAAGTTCGAACAGGAGTTTCAAATGTTTTTAAAACATGTCATTTCTAATTTTTCTTAATGACTTGTAATCACTCTCAGATTGCAACTCGGACCCGAACGACAAAGGAGAGTGTACGCATAAGTGCGCTTATCCTTAGCGTTAGAAGAGAAGTCTTCTAACATTTGGTTTTTCAAAAAAGTTGAACACAATTTTTCAAGAATTTCTCAATGACGATTCATAATCTTTTAAAATTGTGTGTTCAACACTCCACCCCTCATCAAGTTTTAAAGGACAATTCTTCTACATTTGGTGTCATTTTCAAAATGAGTCAATGTTTGAGGGGGGGTTTTCAAAAAACAATGTTTTCATGTTGTTGGATACATCATCACATGACAATTCTTATGTATTCAACATATTATAAAAATTCTTAATAACAACTCCATAATAATAATGACAATTAAATAGAATGTTCGTTATAAGATGATTTAGTGGTTGAGCACAATTTTTTCAAGAATTCTTTAATGACAATTCTTAATCTTTCAAAATTGTGTGCTCAATAATGCTAACCCTCAATTTATATTCATTTTACAACATGGTATCATTTTTTTGGTGTCAAACATATGTAAAATTGAGGGGGAGCAAGTTAATGTTCCATATAATTCATGCTAAGTATAAATGTTCTCTCCACAGAATTTTCATGACAGATTTTAATCACATGGTATTTCAAAAACTAAGTGAATTAGTATTTAAAATAAGGGGAGAAATATAATTAAAATGTGATCTTGAAAATAATAAGTGATCTAAACGACTCAAAGTGCTTGATACTCTTCGGAAAAGGTTTTATGGTTACAATCTCATACCCAACAACATCTTGTTTCACGACGATTTAGTGGAATCATAAGGTGGTAGAGGTTAGGAAATTAGTCCTAGGCTCGCAACCAGAACCGGAGGTATCTAGCTACCCAAGGATATCCATAGTTAGAAAATGCAGTCCTTAAGGTAGGATTAGAATAAATGTGCATAAGGGAATAATGCCGACAAGATGAGCTAACACTCGGAACATCACAACAAATGTTAGTAATGACGTCTTGTAACATCGAAGGGGTTGAAGTAATGAAATAAATTATGATCAAGGGGATCTAAAGAAAGAAGCCATTCCTACACTTTAGGGCAAAACCCCCGGGGTCAATACATAATCTATCGGCTTTCACAAAGATGAATTCTGATAATGAAGACGACATCATAGACCCAGTGATGCAATGCACAACCCTTCCCAGCCATTCAGGTTTCTCTCAAAAGAAACTTGTCTCATTTGCCACAGAGATACACACGACTTCTATTGACTTTCTCACTCCGAGTTAGTTAATATTGAATAGTTGCTATGTCTGCTCCATGCCTCCGATTACTAAAACACCAAAACGCACAAATCATGTCAAAAAAAGCCAAAAGATCAATAAAATAAATCTCATAATGACACATTCCATAACAAAAACATGAAGATTATATCAAAACAGAGGTTCGTAACTCGTGCGCTGTTGCGGGGCGCATGGGACTATTTTCGTAACGAATCGATAACGCCAATTACTATTTGTCGGTCGTTAGGACTCAACTTACAATGAACCGGTAACATCAAAGACTATTTCCGTAAATATTTTATAAATATATATATTAAACGTTAGCATTTTTTATAGTATCATTGTTGCGGTTGTCGTAAGGGATTCTTGACTATACTACTACTGCAATGGTTAGATACTCTGCCTAGGGAGTTGTAAAACTTCTTGTAGGGGAATAGGTTGGGAAGACTTGATCACGGTCTAACAGAATTCTAGAGGTTGAGGGAAGATTATTTTTGTATTTTTGTATTGTATGGAAAGTAGGTAAATCATATAATTGGAGAGAGGTTTGGTTTTAGCTATTAAACTAAATAGTAATCTAAACTAGTAGTGATAACAATAATGTTAGGATTATGAAAAAGACTCGGTCACCCCGTGTATAATCTAGAACAACATAGCTCGTTGTCTAATTGTAAGCGTATGGCTAATAGTATTGGGCCGGGCCTTTAGCCCACTTGTAAGCCCATACTCAAGCCCATTAGGGCATAAACACTCATGTATATAAACCCCTTTCCAGCCATGGGAAGGGGTTGGTTGTTCATTTTATCATAAAGCTTTCATTTGGTTTTTCTCTCACTAGAAACCTCACTTACTTTCTCTATATAATTAGCCAACCCAATCATCCATGCTTGTGTTATGATATCCAATATACTACATGCCCCTTCTCCAAGAAAACCAAAAATATTTAAAACTTTTGGCGAAAACGCCAAGACCAAAAATTGACCTTTAGTTATTATTTTAAAAACTACAAATCAAAATTTGAGACTATCTATACTCAATTGCCTTTAAAATGGCGGGTGACACAAGTTCTAACTCCATATGGTTGATTTTAAATGAAATTCCCAAAATGACCCATTTTCTACAAAACTTGTTGTCCCGATTTATATATGGCTAAGATGACCGAAACTCGAATTCATAACATTAAAACTTCCAGAATTTGTTTATAAAATATATTCTTCAATATCAAATACACACTTGGCCTAAATGAACTGCGGAACCGTTCTTTATGGGTTTGGCCAAACATCAGTTTTGACCCGTTTTAACCAAAACAACAACTTATTACTTTGACCCGCTTTGAAAAATACTTTTAAAGCTACAACAAGACATCATTACAGTTCATCTTTACTTAAGTATTTTGGATGAAACAATTAAGTTGTCAATCTCACTTTTATGTGTACAATTTTTATGACAATATTTCACTTAACTAGCTTACTTAGATTTTATTTGATATAGCTTAAGCATAGAAAGATATATATGCCTAAATGAAGTGCATGAAACCTAGCATAAGACATAAGATGCATATTCACGAAATCGAAAAACTAAAACATAGATGACATGTTATCCCAAACACAAATGTTACACAAAAAACAATAAGTTCAAATACAAGACGCAAAGAGTATATAATACTAAATGAGATGCACCAAGTAGTCATATAGTATATCATACATTATAATCATATCATGACTAATATGAGTTAATGAAACAATTACCAAAGAAGCATTTTTGACAAAATTATAAGTTAACACAAACACCCCTTTTGAAACTGAATTGTTTCTTTTAAGAAACTAAATTAACATACAAGCGAAGGAACATACAAGACAAGGTTAACATTTATGTTTCATAGATAAGAAAGCTCAAATGCAATGAGAGATAAACATACAATCAATATATACAATCAATGAAAACTAGAACGACTAATCATATAACATATCATACGAAAAAAAAATTCGCCTTGTGTTGAATATGACGATGTATAACAAGCTTGATTAGTGACCTAAATACTTTAATTTCAGTTAAGGATTAATCAATATTCAAAGGATACCAACCATAATTGCCCGACTCAAAAGTTTGAGTTTCTACGTTAATACGAAATTTGAAATTTTAGACACTTTGTGGTATTTTGATATTTAGATTTACTTAAACATATATTCAGTTGATCTAACCTATTCTATTAGAAAGTAGACTCAATTATGTTCGAAATGATAGGTGGCACGACTCGTACGGATTTACGGTTTGTATTTTACGGGCTTTTAAAGTTGATCAAAATTTTGAAAAGCTGACTGTAGAACCGGGTCCGCAGGTTCCATTGGCAAATGGAACCGCCTTTGTTATCGAACAGAACCGCCGGTCTGATCAAATTTTCCAAAAACGCATATTTTGACCCGACAAAAAGGTTTAACACTTGGGAGGCTTTAAAGTAGACTTATATAGCAAATTTTGATCATTATTCAAGCTTGTATAGCAACGATATTCAATAATCAAGGCTTCTAAGAACGATATACTTTTCATATTAAGTCCTGTTTTTTGGATAATTTGATACATGGATCGTACTTGGTTTTGAAAACCATTTGTTTTGAAAACTAAATCCACGTGGCTCTGATACCAATTGTGGAAAATGTAGAGGGGGGGTGAATACGTTTCCGATTAAAATCTTAAAACGTTTGCAACAAATACCCGAACAAACATGACTTAATATGAAACGTACCAAATATAGTCTATGACAAAGGAAAACATAAAATAAGCACGTAGTCACAACACAAACACAAGAATGATTATAAAGTAAAGAGATGACGATATGTAAAAGAGAAAGCAAACCGAACACGATGATTTATAGTGGTTCGGTCACGGAGCTCCTCTCCGCCCTACTCCACTCCTCGAGTACCCAACTCGAGAGTTACTTCACTAGATCAACAAGCTCCCTTCTCGGCAGAGAAAACCTTTTACAACGTTAATATACTTTTTCTGGTACAAAGCTAAATACCGAGTTCTTACACACCGGGTATAACTAACCCATCGTCGCTTACACTTTATCCGGTACAAAGCTAAATATCGAGTTCTTACACATAGGTAGAACCAACCCAAACCCGTTATGTTTTATGGCCCAACATAACAAACCTTGTGTTTTTATGGCACCAACACATAAACCATCTAATCTAAATCAAGTGATACAAAGTGATGATGTTATTACAATGATGATCGTGAGTCTGCTAACATAGTTCTAGCTGCCTCAATTAGGGTCCTATTTTTCCTTTCTGCAACACCATTCTACTGTGGAGTTCTAGCCACACTAAACTCCCTTTTGTATGTCCATTCTTAGCACATAATTTCATTCATAGCATGGTTCTTGAACTCTGTCCCATTATCACATCTAATGATTTTAACATTATGATTCAATTGGTTTTCTAAGCCTATGATAAATTTACAAAGGATTTTAGATGTTTCATCCTTGGTAGTTAAGAAAAATACCCAACTAATTCTGATGAAATCATAAGTCACAACCAAACAGTACCTTTTCTTGTTAATACTTTCTACATAGATAGGTCCAAATAAGTTCATATGAAGTAATTGTAAGGGCTTTTTGATGATTTTTTCTAACTTGGCCTTACAGGAGGCCTTGTGTTGCTTACCCTTCTTGCAGGCAACACAAGTGTGGTCATTTACAAAAACTTTTGAAGGTAAACCTCTAACTAGGTGACCTTTAACAAGTTTGTTTGTATTTTTGAAATTCACATGACCTAATCTCCTGTGCCATAATTTAGACTCATCTGCTGTTGCATTTGCATATGAATAAGTTATACCTCCAGAGGGAACAATGTTCTTTAAATCCAAGTTGTACACATCATCCTTTTTAGGATCTCTAAGTACAACTTGACTTTCATCAAGAAGCTTAAAGCTAGGAGACAAGATAAGGCATTCAGTCTCAGTAAAAAGGACACGATTTTTCTTGTCACACATTTGTAAGACAAAGAAAAGGTTAAACTTAAGTTCATCTACAAAATAAACATCATCAAAGTCTAAATTAGCAGTTTTGATTTTACCTTTACCCAATATTTTATCTCCTTTGGGATCACTTCCAAAAGCCATAAAACCTCCATTGTAATCTTCATAGTTTGAAAGATAAGCTTTGTTGCCAGTCATATGGCTAGAGCAACTACTATCCACCACTGCATGATCCTGTAACAAGATCTCTGGATTACCCTGCACAAAAAGTAAGAGAATTAGTATCTCTTAGGGACCTAAGCCATTACAGACTTGGAAATTCCTTTTGGGTTAACATACTCAACCTTCTTGAGCATGAATGATTCACTGTCTTTGGACACATGATCCAAGTAATTTCCCTTAGGCCTCCAAACCCACCTTAGGGACCCAAGCCATTACAGACTTGGAAATCTCTTTTGGGTCAACATACTCAACCTTCTTGAGCATGAATGATCCACTGTCTTTGGACACATGATCCAAGTAATTTCCCTTAGGCCTCCAAACCCACCTTGACTTTTTAAGGTCAGTATCCATCTTACCCTTACCAGTATTAACTACTGCTCTTGTCCCAGCAGTAGTCATATTTTGAACCCCAAAAGTTTTAACATCTTGTTTTAAGTCTTTGGGTCTAAAAGCTGGTTTTGTGTAGTAAGACCTCTTGATAGGTGAATATGAGCCTCTTGGTCTTACATTGTCCATTCTTGGGTAAATTGGTCTAATAGCACCACTAGTTTGTGCTATTTTTGGAGCAAATGGTCTAACAGTACTAACAGGCCTAGCAGTACTAACTGTCCTAGCAGTACTAACTTTGTGAACTGCTCTTTTCTCATTTTGCTTAACAGGAGTAATCAAACATGTTCTTGTTAGAACTCCTGTTTTACAGACAAAGCAAGCTTTTATTTTCTTAAAACCAATTCCTTGTTTTTGAGAAGTTTGAACAATTTTATCAACTTTAGTTTTAACTGTTTGAGTCTCATTAATCTTAACAGGACTAACTATTTGCACTTAAGACACATCATCCTCATCATCTGAGTTCCAATCCTCAATGATAACTTTATCTTTGTTAACTGATTCGTAGACTGTCTTAGGTTTTTGAGTATTTGCTTCATTTGTTTTACCTACAGTCTCACTTGGTTTAGTATTAAGATCAGTTGTTTTTTACTCAATTATTTTCTTCCTGGTGGCATATTCATCTAAACCTGCAAATGATATGTCAGCTCTTGGGGTTAAGAAGTTCCCTGTTATAGAAGGGGGAACTGCATGATACCCATCTGCTTTGGAAAACCTATCATTAGCTGGTGTGGACTCTTCATCACTAGATCTGACATCAAAAACACTTAAACTAATCTCACTATCAGTTTCAGAATTGTTACTCATTTCATTCAATTGTGTGCCATATCCTAAACCAGTTTGATCTCTAGCACTCATTTGACTGTTGAGTAATTCATCAAGATTATTGGATGATTCTTCCCATTTTTCTATCTTTAATTTTAACTCATCTCTTTCCTTAACAACTTTCTCTAATTCTATGTTAAGGTTGTTAATTCTAATTTCTCTGTATTTAAGCTCGTAGTTTTGAAACTCATATTTTTCACCCCAAGTCAGCTCATTCTTTTCATGTACAAGTATCCTAAATTCTAGTAACTCTAAGGCTAACTCATAACCCTGAATTTCTAGTCTTGCTCTGCTATGTTTTTCTCTTTCACTATCATAATTCTTTTGAAGAGTTTTAAAAGATTCAAGACATTATTTAGAACATTTTTGTACCTCATTGTCAGAAGAACTTGATGAGCTTGAAGAAGAGATTATCATTAAAGCATAGTTGACTGGTTTTATTTCAAAATCATTACTCCAGTCATATCCTCCTAGACCATCTTGAGCCACCAGTGCCTGTGATGAAGATTTATTTGTTGGTGCATTGCTCTTGCCATTGTCACCATAAGATATTTTCCCTTGATTCCTTCCAGATCTGCATTCCCTAGCAAAATACCCTTTTCTATGACAGTTGTAGCACTTAATTTTTGATTTATCAAGAAGAACTTGATTAGCTTGAATAGGAGATTGCCATCAAAGCAAAAGTTGACTGGTTCTACATTCAAATCATATGCTCCAGTCATAACTCCTAGACCCATCTGAGCCACCAATGCCTGTGATTAAGATTCATTTGATGGTGCATTAAGCTCCAGCCAATGTCACCAAAAATACGATCTTCCCTTCTCCTGAGTTCCTTCTAGATCTACATTCTCTAGCAAAGTGCCCTTTTCTGTGACAGTTGTAGCACTCAATCTTTGACTTATCAAGAGAAACATATCGTTTTTCTTTGAAGTCCAAATTCCTTCATGTCCTCTGAATGAACTTATTTACTTTGACAGTCAACATAGCCACCTGCCATCGAAGATCCAATTCCTCCAAGTCATCTCCATCCATCTGCTGAAAATCCTCATTCTCAAGTTGAGGACTGGTTGTTTGTTGTGCAAGGAAGGAGTAAGCTACATCATAAGCACATGGAGTAGATGGAACTTGATTAATTCCACCATCAGCACTAACCCCAAAATCTCCACTGACAGTACTAAATTCATTAGTACTGCTAGTGTTCTTAGAGGATAGAAAAGCCAAATTCTGAGAAGCAGAGTTGGAACCTGAAGACCTTTTCAATTCATCTTTATAAACCCTAAGATTGTTGTAAAGGTCATCAGTATCAAGCTCAACAATTTCTGCTATTTCTATGATGAGGCAAATCTTGATTCCATGAAGAAGGAAGACTTCTAAGGAACTTCTGGTTGATATCTTCCTTTGATATTGGAGCACCATGAACCTCCAATTGACTTATCAGTTTTTAAAATCTATCATAAGCTTTGTCCAAGCTTTCATTTGATGCAGTAGAAAAATTTTCAAACTGATGTTTTAGAACATTTTTCTGCATCTTCTTAGATTCTATATTACCACCAAACCTCGATTTAATTGCCTCCCAAAGTGATTTAGCATCTGCAACATTGTGAAACATTTAGGCGAGATTCATCAGGTATTTTGCTAAAAAGCAGATGCTTTAACTCTTTCCTGATCCTTCAAGCAGCCAAATTGTTTTGGCAGTCTAGAGAGCATATGACAGAAGGATCCAAATTGATCTCCTGTTGGCTGCAGGTTACTTAGATTCCTTCTAACAGCCAGTTGTTTGGCAGTCTTAGGAGCAGGAGGAGCAGATGTTTCTCCAATTAGTGCAGGCTCTTCTTCTAGATCTCCATTGACAATACATCCCATAGGTTATGGTCTGTGTGACAAATATATTGTCGCATTCTCATGCTCCAAATATCATATTCTCCCTTCCTGATGATAGAGACTTTCATTGCTGTGATAGTGGGTGGAGGAATGTCTTGTTCTGCTATCTTATAATTAAGTTCTTCTTATTCAGAGTTTCCACACATGCTCTAATACCACTTGTTGGATCGTTTACTAAATAGATGTTAACCTTTAGCTTGTAAAGGGTTTGTTTCTTTAGATAATTCTAAAGCAACAATAATGAAACACTGATTTGAACACTATTGATTATGCAGAAACTAACCAATAATGCTAACAAGAACAATATTAAGAATCACAAAAAAACTTTATATTATCACTTGAATCTGCCTAGGTTACATATTACAAAGACTATGATTACTAATCGATCTCTATTGATTTGTGTAGAACTATATCTACTAACTATGCCTAGGGTTCCTTTTATAGACTAAGGAAACCCTAATGGGCTTTACAAAATGCGTATAAAGATCATGCATATCCTTTCCTAAGATATCTCATGCATATCTCATAAATGGTACTAACTATTTTATACTAACGGTACTAACTATCTGATCAGTACTAACATTTTGTACTGTCAGTACAAATTAAAACTAGCGGTACTAACTAATAAAACTAACAGTACTAAGTCAGGAATGCATAATTCCCAACAATTATCAATCATCTTTGTTATTTTGAAATTGATGTTTTATTGAACTAATTATTGCTATAGTTGTCACATGAATAGATGAATTGTTATATTATTTATTGATTGGTACTTATTGCTATAGTGTTTCGATATTAGATTTTGATATGTGCAACCGATTTAGAAGTGATGTGAACACTACTTTGTATATTAGGCTAGATGTAACAAGATTGATGTGTTCATTTATCATATAATTGCTAGTTTATTTTTTTTCATTTTTAACATGAACACAAAGTGTTTGATAAAATGCCTTAATGAAAAAATTAGTAGTTGACTGGATGTTGTGGTTATTTAGAGTTTTTTCTAATTAGGTTTCAACCTTTATATTATTGTGTTTTTATCTAAAGGGGTATGTGGTTTATACATTTAGTTAGTTATTTTGCTTTCTTGATGACACACGTGTTTGTTAGTTGCTATGTAATGTTTCTCTGATACAATATGTAGCATATGAAGTTGATAATTAGTAGTTTTAAGTTGTGACTGCATTGCCATGATGCTTGGTTTATGTTATGTTTTCTATGTTGCTGCATCAGCCACAATCAAAATTGTATCCCATGTATGTTCCTGACACAATTAGTTAGAAGGGATGATAATGATTGTTATCGCATTTAGTTTTTCAATTTTTTTTATGTAGCCCATGTATGTTGCTGACACCATTAGAACTCATTTTTGCTTAATCTGTACTTTATACAATGGCAGGATTCACTTGGTGGAAATAGCAGAATTGTTATGATTGGTAACTCTGAACACGTTAAAGTATGCTAATCGTGCTCAGAATATTCAAAATAAGCTTATGGTAAGTGTACTTTTATTCTACACATTAAGCACCACTATCATTTACCGCATTACCAAAATAATGAGTTGTTTCATATGAGTGGTTTTGTGTGCGTTGCGGATCTAGAAAGATAGGAATATAGGATAGGAGGACTGGAATTCATTTTATAGCAGCATATCATTTTTTCTTGAAAAAGTTATAGATCTGAACTAAGCCTAATGCTTAATATCTATAGCATATTTTCCAGTGGGTTTCTCGATTTCATCCCTGGTTAGTAATATGGAAAAAATGTGTTATAAATGTTTTACATCTTGTATCAACTTGTCACGGATTTTAACAAGTTGAGCAAACAACAGGTTGGTTGAAAAGTAAAGTTTCTGCCAAAACGTAATTTTCTTTATGTTGTCTCTCATCTTTCTTTTCAACTTTATTGGTTGTTATTACTCAAATCAATCAAGCCATTGGTGTTGCGGGTGTTATGAGCCAACAATGCAAGATATTGGTCGATCATTATGGGAAGACTATTATTGAGATGTTGTTAAATGAGGTACCTTTACAAAGTTCTGTTATGTTCTTTTTCCTGTTTGTAGAAATGAAAGATCGGCGGGCCTGAATGGTTTGAGTTGACCTTGGGTTTATATAGGTTGAAATGGGCCAACTAGTTGACCTGAAAACTCTTCCTTACACATAGTTTTTTGCTTTTAAAAATGGTTTATGCATAAAGTGATCATCTAAAAACATATAGTTACGGTTTTGATTTATTTGATACCCTGATTGTATGAGGTGAATTGTTTGTTGCAATGCTGATATGTGATTATGATTTATGTTAGGAGGGAGGTTTTAGTTTGGGTTCTAATTAGATATAGATGGTATATTGGTTCTTGCATTTCGTAGTTGAATTATAAAGGTCTAAAAATCTATGTTGGTCGTTATTGGTTGGATCTGCTATAGATGTTTAAATAAGATGCCTGTTATGATGTAATTAGCTCGGGGTACATGCTAACTATAGTATTTTATTTTTTCTTAATTATTTTAATTATGAGAGAAAAGTATATAGTAATACTGTGAATACCTTTTGGCAGGTCAAAAAAAGGGCGGTCTAAATGCTTCAGCTTCATTTGTGCCAAAAGCCAATCCTCTAAATCATGCTCCTCATAAACGAAAGAGTGAACTTCACCATGCACTTTACAATATGCTAACAAACATTTTAGCACCGCTTGCAAATGGTAGAAAAGGTAACTGGCCTCCACCTGGTGTCGACCCCTCACTTAATCTGTGGTTTGAAGTCGTTGCACGCATAAGAGTGCAACTCATGCATTGGAGAGATAAACAGAGCAAGCATATAGCTGTAATTAAATGACCTTATTTTTTCCAATTAGAGTTTGTACTGCTTTATTTATATAAATTTACTTGGCTCCTGGTTAGTATTCTAATATCATATTTTTGTTGCTTTCGGTTTTGTTGAATAGCAATTGGCAAAAAATATTAGTTATTTCTGAGTGTATCGACATTGCATTTATATTAAAACAAAAGGCTGCAATGAAATATTTTAGGTAATAATGTCGAAAGTGGCCACTGGCCACACGGAAACTATTAAATGGTAATAAACAAAAGGCTGCAATAAAATATTTTTGGTAATAATGTCAAAAGTGGCCACTGGCCACACGGAAACTATTAAATGGTAATAATCTATTTTCTTCGAATCAGTGTTTTCGTGTAACAAAAACTATTAAATGGTTAACCATAAACATTAGCTAGTTATGCATTATAGTTAATCGTTGAACCAGGATGTAGTAAGACATTCTATAACTTATTAAATTCTTAACTAGTTTACAGGAAATAGTAGCTAGTCATATACAATATATAGTTAAATGTTGAATCTGGCCATTCTAAAACATAAAAAGTCTGAATGTTTATAAGAAAGTACAGTTTAATTTTTTTGGCCTGGCTCTGCAAATTGGTTTTATCGAACTTGATGATAGCACAACAATACGAGTATTACAAGCAGGGTTGTGATTACTTGTCACATTGACCTACGCACAGTTATGTCTTGTCTGTATGTGCTATGTGCTCTTGTACATTTATTGTTTCATTTTTTAAAATTCTTTTTCTTTGTACTTTATAATCGATCACTTATCGCCAATGTGTTCAAGATCTCTCAGGGAAATCCACCTAGTTGTTAAGCATAAAGCATCGGCTTAGGCTTTGACTAATTAAAAGAGATAGTTAGGTCGATCATAATAAATCAATATTGGCAGACTAGTGTAACATAAATCAGTAATACAGACTAGTTTGATCTTACAATTATGTACCTTTATCATTTTTATATTGCAGCAATTATAGTATTTCACATGAATAATGATATTATGTCAACCCCAACAATGTTGAGATCACGCATTCGTTCAGGTTCAGAAACATTTTCATACATTTAGAAATCAAGTGTCCCTTGAGAATGCAGTTTCTACGTAGTAGGCTTATGTGGAACCATACAAACAAAAATTTAGTAATAGTTAAGAGCTAGTATAGTACAGTCCATGTATGGTTTATGTGATGAAAAAAGACCAAACTAGAATCTGCTTATTACTCAAGATAGGAGCATGAAATTAGTGAATCTCACTTCACTAATTAGTAGCATCACCTCTTTTTTGTATTTCTTGTATAGTACAAAATTTGACTCAGTGTCTAATACCCTTACACATCCATTTTATTTTAGGTTTCATGATTATTGTTCGTTGATTTCTTGCAGTCAAATGTGGAATGAATCGGGCTATAAAACTTAGTCACAGGAAGATGATAGTGCTTCACATTCTCAAATATCGACTTGGTTGAAACAACACAAGCTTGAACCATCTCGTTTTGAGGCTGTAATGAGTTTGCCTCAAGTCTCTGCTTTTCTTCTTGTCAAGATTGACAACTTTCTTTTTTGGTAGGTTACAAATAGGTTCCTTTTTGCTCTCGTTTTGTTAGACACGTGAATCATATTTATAAGTGGAAGTTGGTACATTGTGGACACAGTTGTGACATGTTGTATGCTTAGATCGAATAGTTATCGAGTGAATGATATATATTTTTGATTTATATAAATATCTATTTTATTTTCTTGTTATTAAAACAACATTATAGAAGAAATTGAGAATTTCCTTTTGTCATATGATACGAATAGTGATGATGTATTTCGTCACTATAGGATGTTAAAGTTCCGTTAGTTGCTCGTTAGTTCACCCAATAAGTGACGCCTTTCTTTTGTCACTAATTCCATAAAATAGTGACAATTTTAGCCACTTTAGTGATGAAATTAAGTGAAGAAATGGGTTGTCACACACCCTTAAGTGACGACTTTAGTTCGTCATTAATTTAGTGTAAACTTCAATTTCATCACTAATAAATTTGTGACGAAGCTATTGTGACGAAAAGTGACCACGTCGATTTTCATTATTAAACTGGTTTAGTGAAAAAATTTCCTCTAATAGTGACGATTTTTCATTCGTCATTAAAGCCTTTTTTTCTTGTAGTGACGCCAATAAATCATCACATAGAAGTTAGTCTAAATTGAACATGTGCGAGAGTAACTCGAAGTTCATAAATCAGCTAAATTAACATAAATAATATAATTATAATAGGGACGAAAAAGATATATGTTTACGTGTAATTATGAATAAGTTTGTTGTGATATACTTGTCATCTGCATGAGAAAACCTAAATGTCCCTTTCAAAAGTGAAGCTATCAGAAGCGTTGAGACTTTGTATATCCCTAGTATTCCAACCGGTGGAGAGAACCATAATAAATTATAGTAATAATAAGTCAACTCTAACAAATCAGTCCTAAAAGAATAGGAGTTTGAGACATGGTTATCAAGAGGGTATAAAAAACAAGAAAATAGATTTTTTTAATTTATGAATAAGAAAGCTTAATTTTAAAAATCACGTCTACTAATTAGTTTATAAATGATAAAGCACCGCTCAAAAAGTTAACGCGAGATGAAACTAAATATACGAGATTATACATATAGCAACGATGTATGTAATTTTTCTTTAAAGTTTAAAGAGTCACTACGTGCTATTAAACAAAAACAATCTCTAAAACACCATTTTTTAACGGCAATTAGATTAACAAAAATAGCTAGCAAGAAGCTAAATAAGAATATAAATTTTCGGTACAAACGCAAATTGGATCACTAGAACATAAAACCTATTGAGAATCATCCTTTTTTCACGATATATAAAACCATAAAAGCGATAGCACGATGATTTCTTCCATTTTTTTCACGATATATTAATCCACAAAAGCGATAGCACGATGATTTCTTCTATAAGCGAATCCTTTCTTTGAGGTTCTTGCTAGCTCGAAGTGTGTAATTCGATCCTAAACCTCCATATAACCTATTTTGCTGATGAAAAACCACATCGAAACAAGGGTTGACAAAGTGGAAGGAGATAACACTATCACCCAAGTGACTATATTGACTCACCATCGAAGGATCCCATAAATGATTATTTTGACTAGAATACCTTTTAGCCTTTAGATTGGTACATACTCCATTAACGTTTATTGAGCCAACATTTATTGTTCCACCACATTGTCACCAATGATTGCACTAACATCATGTTCTTTGCCAATCATGTTAAAACCTATGAGACAACCAATTTCAATTGTTTTTCTAACCTCTTCAACCTTAGCATTGTCCAGATGAGATGTACTCGTGGCATTTAGGAGTAGTCTTTTATTGCATCGAAGTATATTTGATTCATTGTTGGAAAAAGTAATATCGTTGGAATGAGTAGGTAAGGGGATGTGTTTTGATTGTTTTTTGACATTTTTCTTTTGAATGTTCAAACCATTTATGGAGTTAATGAGTTTGCGAGAGGTAAATTTAATATGTTTTTTGGTGTTATCAATTTTTGACTGAGAAGTAAAAGAGTCACCTAAGGTTGTTTTAGGAGAAGTGTTTTTGGTTTTTTCATATTGTGAGGATTTTAGTTTTCTATTGTTTTTTGGTTATGGCTGACTAAAGAAAAAGGGGGATTGATGGCTCAAGGGAGACACCTGGTTTTTTACATGGGTTGTAGTATTTAGCATGATATGTTGAGTCTGGTTAATAGGTTCACATGGAGTCTGGTTAATGGGTTCACGTGAAGCCTCAACATTGTTAACATGAATGTCAATGCCAATATCACTTTCTTGACCTGCTTTTTGCATGGATGTTGACCTTTCCTTATTGTGGTAATTAGGGACAAAAGTTAAAGAAATCACCTGACATAAATTCCTTAACTGCTGGGCAGACATTGGACTAGTTTGACCATCACGTGTGACTGGAAAATTCAAATTATTTTTTGATCGTTCCAATAAGTTCATGTTGTTTTCCAATAATCAACATCGCCATCCGAATTATTGTTACTCCCGCGGTCCATATTGATGCTGTTCTTGCAATCCACACAGTCATCCTCACGAATCCACCCACCATCATGCATAAGGTAATCTGCATCGCCATTTAAGAACAACTCGTTATCTATATCATCTCCATAGTTGTCATCAAAAAGATCATCTTTGTTTTTAATTTCATCTTCATCGTTGTCTTGAGTATCTGAATCGACCCCATGGCTTGTTGTTGAATCATCATCAGAGTCCTTTATTATCGAGGTTCTGGTTTATAGATTTCATCGCATTCACCTGGGATTTCATGAATACTAATGCAAACATGGACCTCATCGATGATGACCAACATGCTAACCTAAATGAACTCTATGCATTTAGTGTGGATGTATACCTTGCCGGCAACTAGATTGTTGTTTGTCACAAGATATTTTTCTGTGAAGACCACCTCTCCCCACACACCCATAATGCGAGTAAAAGCCACCTCGTACTACGCTTAAGGTGAGAGTCCTTCAATAGAGATCCACGTTAACCTACTATTGATCGTAAACTTGTCATCCTCTTTTTTGATAGTTTTAAAACAACTTCCGATGGATGAATTTGACAGTATAGTGTCGATGTGGTTAATGTTTTCAAGCTCAAGAAGCACAAAGAATCCTCCAAGGTATTTAATGCGGATGTTTGGTATGCCAATATCTTGAAGGATGTTAAAGGTATCAATGGTGAAGAGTTCACCAACAAGTCAAAGCTCTAAAGTGGTTGTATGGTCAAGACAAGAGTGGATAGTTATGTGTTTTGGTGGAGGAAGTAGGTTAGCCTTGTCTGTAAGGACATTGGCATAAGAATGATCTAAATGCACAGATGCTGTGGTTCTTTGCAGTAGTGGTGGTGGTGTTGCGTTCCTTTGGTGGTCATAACTTTTATAGATGTTTTTTCTCTGGTATTTGGCTATGTTGACTTTAAGATGTGTTGGGATTTAAGAACTAGTAAACCATATTTACTACGAGTACGCAGTGGATGGATCTAGTTTGATGTCTATGATTAACACACATATAAAGAAAAAAACACTAACCTTTTAGTTGAATGACTTAAAGCAAACAACGAGAATCTTTAACCTTGAAATTTAGTGACTAAGTTGTCACCTCTACGGTTGCTCACACAACATGTCTAACGAATAAACCAAGATGCTAGTCTTTACTTCACGTCTCACGAACACCTAGTGTTACACTTTTCTTGAATCGAAAATCACAAACAACCTTTGTTATATTTGAATCGAAAATCACCAAACCATAATTAGGGTTTTGCATTGAATTTAGTTCAACCGAATACCAAGAAAACCGAAACCCTATGTTGGTTTCTTTTTGTTGTCGCCTAGGAGAACATGAAAACTAAAAGCCTTACTGATCTTGAACAGTTTTCGAACCTTGTGGGATACTGTGGAGATCGTTTTAAGCCCATCTAGGATATGTTTTACAGATAATATAAATATGCATCGGAATATAAAGAACAATATATTATCAAACAAGGTTTTTATTTTCATACGTTTCCACCTTGCCCTAATTCTATACCTTGGAGCTACTAATTAACTAACTATTAATCTAACTACTAACTAAATGTGTACACACACATGTTTTTCTAGACTCTTATTAGGAGAGTTCTATGTTTCTAGATGCCTAAAACCGTATGCCTAATATCTCTTTATATACTAGAGATATCTAGGTTTACAAAGGATAAGAACAAATTACAAAAGATAAGAACAAATAATATATTCCTAACATATAATATTATCTTCTGTATTTTTATCTTCTTAAGGAGATCTTCTAAAATCTTCCATCTTTTGAAGAATTCTTCTTTTGCATTTAAGTACTTTTGTTTCATTCTTTTATTCACTTTGTCTCATCAAATCAAGAATCCCAACAGATACCAATCGCACCTTAAAACCCCTTTTAGGGTTATACCGAAAATCGAACAAGAAAAGGGAAAACCAAAAATCCTTAGTGAAGGAATTCGGTTTAGGTTTTTTTAGAAAATAGAGGAGCAAAACACTTTGGTTGATTTTAGGGTTTTTGAATAAATAAGGAATGAGCTAGGGTGTGGGTACTTCTATAGGCACCCAACCCTAGTCCTAGTAGAACAAGGAAATATCCATTCCTTGCTCACCACTCAAACTCTACCTCTTTTCCTAAATCGACTCAAACACCTCTCTCTCAAACACATATGCCCCCCCTAGGACCCTATGGTTTAGGTTTTGTCGATTTAGTCCCTACGGTTTGATGTATTTAAATGAACATTAAGTTGGTTATAGAAGGTAACGAACTAATGTTATTTAAAATACATTTTGTGAAGTATATTAAAAAATAAATGTATTCTATGTGTCTTAATGTGTGTCCCCCAATAGGCTCACATACTTCTAGTCGTATAACACATGGATCCAACTACCACATTCCAACAACTCCCACTTAGGAGTTAGAGTAGCAGACTGCGTTTATACTAACAATGGAAACGTCTAGCAACACTCCATTTGTTATTAAAACTAGAAATACCTAAGATGAAGTTCCAAGAACATTCTCAGTATAATGGTTATGTATTTCTTGCTAATATCATCCCTTTGTTACAGATACCGTTAAACCATGGATATAGATCCTAACTCATGCCATATAGTTTAACAATTTAGTTTCTCATTATCGAAGTTAATTCAGATATACCAAATGTAATTAAGAATAATCTTGAATTACCCTTTGGGTACGACCATATAATTATCTGATTAATTTTAGAGAGGGCCCATGGTATCATATTGCACTTATCAAGTGGAGGAACAAATTCTTTGTTGACTACAAGTGTTGTGGATGCTACTTCACATCATTTCTAATAATAGCCTTTATAACTACCTTATTCAGGATAACGTTTGACATATAATTAAAAAGTGATATCCACACATGCAGAACTTGTTTGTATCTCAAGTCTAAGGATGACTTATTTAACCATTTTTGACATCTTACTTATGACAAGGATCCAAAAGTAAATGTACGAAAGTTAGGGTGTCCAAAATGCAACCCTTATGAATAACATATGAGTTCGGTAGGAACCATCCATGTATTTAAAAATACAATTGATAACATTAAATAGTTAATACATTTTGATATCAAATTCCCTATGAAAATGCTTATAAATATGATGTAAATGTCTGAAAACGTTACTTAATTGTTTATATTTAGTTTTTAGGGACCAAGTAAGCATTTAGCAAAAGACGAGGGATTTGGACATGAAATGCACTAAAGTAAAGAGTTCAAGGCAGTTTACGACGTAACATATACTAATGAAGAAATGAGTCATCACACCTTTTATGGCGTAAAGCATCTCCTACTTTACGCCATAACATTCAAGTTTATAAGGGATGACTTATCTGAGTCAGCGTTACGGTCACTATTCTGCTACATTTTACAAGGGATTACTTTACGCCTAAAGACCTCGCTTCGATCCTAAATGGACCTTAACTACCACCATTCTGCTACATTTTAACCTCTTAACTTCACGGTCACTATTCTCAACAGGTTCCTCAACAAAACGAAGAGTTTTGTCAACCTTGATCTCATCCAATGGCACATGCAGACTAGCATCCGCCAGACATTATTTTTAGGTTTGAACATGAAATGTATCATGTACTCCACTCAATTCCTCAGGCAACCTCAACCGATAAGCTACAGGATTGACTCTTTCAAGAATCTCAAATGGCCCTACATACCTCGGTGCTAACTTACCCTTTTTCCCAAAGCGAATTTCACCTTTCCAAGGCGACACTTTTAGCATAACCCGATCTCCTACCTCAAACTCTAACGGTTTGCGTCTATTATCAGCATAGCTCTTTTGACGGTCTCTTGCCGCTTTGAGCTTTTCTTTTATCAATACTACCTTATCTGTCGTATCTAGTACTAACTCAGGCCCAGTCAAACTACTCTCTCCAATCTCTGCCCATAGAACAGGCGACCTACATTTCCTTCCATACAAAGCTTCAAACGGGGCATACCTTATGCTCGAATGATAACTACTACCAAATCGATAACACATGCCCTCATTATATCTTCCAAAGTCTGACTCATACGTTCACTTTATCCATCCGCTTGAGGATGTTAAGCAGTATTCAAATCCAATCGCGTCTCGAACACTTTCTGTAACGTCTGCCAAAACCACGAGGTAAATCATCCATCTCAATCTGAGTTAATCGTCACTAGAATTTCATTCCTTGCTATTATCTCATCAATATAACTCCTTGCCAACTTCACATCTTGAAATTTTCTTGTATAGCTAGAAAATGAGCTAACTTGGTCAGTCTATCGACCATCACCCAAATCACATCATACTCACTACTTTGATCTTGGAAATTTAGTGATAAAATCCATGGTGATTCTTTCTCATTTTCACTCAAGTATCTCAGGCTGTTGCAGCAAGCCAAAAGTATTTGACATTTCAGTCTTCACCTCTTAAACAAGTTTGAAATTTGCTAACATAGATAGCTAATCCTTCTCTATTTATGGCCACCAATACATGTCTCCAAGGTTATAGTACTTCTTATCCGCTCCTAGATGTACCAAGTACCTTGATGAATGGGCCTCGTCTACTTCACTTCTTACCAATGGAACCTAAATACGATCTATAAAATACAAACTCTCATCTTCTTTTCTTTCCATCTGTTGATCTAAACCATGTAGTATTTCTGCGAGTACGTTCTCTTTCTTGAACTCCTCACTTTGGGTTGTCAGTATCATTCCTCTTACTCTATACTGCATAGTCATAGCCATTTCACTCATTCCTTCCTACTTAACGCATCAGTCACCAAATTTGCCTTACCTGGATGGTAGCGAATTTTGTACTCATACTCACTATACAACTTAATCCATAAGGTACTAACCATCATCTGCCCTCTTTTCCATTTGTTGGTCCAGGTCACGAAGCATTTCTGCTGGCGTGTTATCTACCTTAGACGTCTCATTTGAAGTAGCTAATATCTTGTCCTTAACACTTGACTGGATAGTCATGGACATTGCTCTTACTCGTCTTAGTTTCACTCTTCCTTTCTACTTGATATGTGAGAAATCACATATCCTTTTTGTATAAAAAAACCCTAAAATGATGAAATTATGCAAATTGTTCTTGTATATTGTGTGTTTTGTCATTTGTGATGTGTAGGTATGGATATTGCAAAAATCACAAGATAACAGCCAAAACCAGACAAAAACGAACACGAGACGGATAGTGTGCACAAGAGCTGGAAGTTTTCTAGCAAAAGGTCAACCAAAGATCAACAATGGTCAACCTACAAGATGACAAAATCCTTGAAATAACAAAAAGTCCCTTGATGTTAAATCCATTTTCACCAAAAGCCCTAAATTAATAACACTGTTGGTCCTTTGTTAACATACGGACTAACGGTCGTTAAGTACTTTTATTAACCCATTAACCCAAAATCCTTTTACCTTTAACCGAGCCCACACCAAATCTCGTGGCCCAATTCATATAAAATAGCCCAAGTCAACACCATTTTAACACGGGTCAAACGAAAACAAAGTTATAAAAGAAGAAAAAGGCGCGAGTTCAGTTTCTTCCCCAATTCACCTCACGTCAAAATCAAAGGGTAAAAATCACTTCCCATACTTATCCTAGTTGGCAAAGAAGATGCTTAGTACCAAGCTCCACGATTGGCAAAGCAAAACGTCACTTCAAGCTTATAATTGGCTAGCTCTGACAAAGGAATGGCACGTGGACATCAAACTAACACATCCAAATGAGGAAAATTGCATTAAACTCAGTATAAAAGAAGCACACATCCTCCCAATGATTGGATTGCCAGTGTGGCAATCCGTGTGCTCTCTTTTAATCCAACGGCTACAGATGGGCATCCAATGATTAGAAGAATTGATGGTCAAGATCAAAGGGAGCGTGTATGAAGTCCTAGAACCTTCTCTCTTGGCCTATAAAAGGCACCTCTCACTCACAGAAGAAAAAGGTAGCTAATTTAGGAATAGTGTAGAAGTAGCTTTTAGCTTATTGTTATTTTTAGCTTATGGTCATTTAAGCTCTTGTAATCTCTTGTTAAAAGCTTTGTAATTCGTTTTCATTAATAAAATTTGCAATTTACTTTTAATCTTGTGTTTAATATCTGTTTTACTTAATATGCAATAATAAGTGTAATGGTTTGATAAGTCTCAATAAGCTCTTAATAAGCTTTTAAACTTTACTCAAGTTAGCTACACTCTCATTTAAGATCTTAAAGCTTAAATGAGCTTATTGACATACAAATTCACCCTCAAATGTACCTCAGCTTAATTTTGGAAGGGAAACCAGAAATGGAAGGGTTTCCAGGACCTTACTAGCTTATCATAGATAAGCTAGAGCTTGTTGATTAGCTCATAAGAGCATTTTATAGCCTTGTTTGTGTAGAGGCTTATGTAAGTTCTCAATTTACTTTTTATAGCTTTAATATTGCAAATTAGCTTAATACTGCTTATAACTTGCTTATTGTTGTTTAATCTAGCTTATTGTTGCTTATTATAGATGTTAAATGCTTATTATGTCTAATTGTTAGCTTAGAACTTGATCTGCTTGTAATTTCTTTAAAACTTTTAAAAAACCAAAAATAGTAGCATAATTAGTTAGCTTATTGATTCTGCTTATTTTGTTGTTGAAATCTGCTTATTAAGTCTGTTTTTAGCTGTTCACTATCTGGTATTTACAATTTGTGCTTTTAATCTAAGATTTATAAACTTGAAATGGCATTAAGCACTTTAAAGAGGTGTTTGGGTCAAGGTAGTACGAACTTAAGTTAGTACTGCCAAGGTCCTCTTGGTTCTTTAAAGTGAATTTAATATGCAATTTAAGTTTCTAAAGGTAAGGATTAAAGGATATTTGTAGGTTTAATCAAGTTTTCTAAAGTTTGTATGTTATTAGTGTAAATATGGTAGCATAAACTCAGTTATTTTAGCATCATAAGCTCAAGTTTGTTTTACTAAGAATAATTACTCTAATAGATTTTGTTTTGAGGTTTTAAGAGTGTAGAATCAAAGATCCTAAGCCTGCACTAAATAGTTTTAAAGTTTTAATTGTTAATTGCATCAGCAGCAAAAACCAAAAAAAAAAATTAGTTTTCTGTCTGCACACCTTTTTCATTTAGCATTTTCTTAGAGCATTTGATATTCAAACTAAGTTTCAAAAGAAGTTTTAAGTAGTGTGGAGGATAGAATATCTAGTGGTAAAGATCAATAAGCCAAAAGGTTCCATTTGCTTATTGGAAATTAAGCTCAAAGTTGCCTCTTAAGACTGTTTGGTACTCAGTTTATGCTTAAGTGCTTATTTGACTTTTCAGCTTATGGCCTAATACTTTTGCTTAAAATTGGTTTGCACTTGCTTATTAGGGTATTGAAAGAAAACTGGTAGCTTTATTAATTCTAGGTTAAGCTTATTCTAGTTTTCTAGTTACCATTAGTTTAAGTAAAAACCTAATTTGCCTTTCAAAGTTTACACTGTCAACTTTTAAGCTAATTTTTAGCTTATTCAGTGATTTTCATAAAAAGTTTCTTTAGACAAATTTGCTTATTTTTAGTAGCTCAACAACTTTGTTTTTAAAAGTTTTGAAAATAAAAAAGTAGCAAAAAGCTCTAGGCCATGGATTCGAATCCATGACCTAGCCTTTAACACATACTCGTCCCACAATACACACACTCAAACCACCAGCACCAGTTGGGCTATCTGTTATGATAGCCCTACATTAATTTTATATACACACTTTTGTTTTCTATTTTCCTTAAAAGCCGTAGCTTATTTAGGATCTTTTAGAGCTTATTTGGCCAGCTTATTTTTAGTTAGTATTATTATAAAATCAGTCACAACTTTTTTACATTTTTAGTAATTTTCTTAGAATTTGTAGGATTAATTTTGTATTTTTAACAATTTATTTTTGTTAAAAACTTTAAAAATTCATAAAAAATAGAAAAATAATCAAAAAAATAAAAAAAAATTTTATAAAATTTTCTTTTAATATTTAGAAGGCTTAGGATTTAAATTTGTTTTCGTCGGGCTTAGATTTAGTATACTTGTTTAATTGATACGTTTTCTTTAATTCCCGTTATCGATTTTGTGCTTATTTGTTTTCCTTTGAATGTTTTATGTGTTTTTTGTTGTAGAAATAGAAAATTAATCCAAAAAGTTTGAAACCAATTCAAATCATTGTCCAAGTAAAAAACTGAGTCTCAATTTCACAATTCTTGGGGTATAAACGACCCGGTAATCACTTACCGGAAAACGTACAATATTTTTGTGTAGATTTTCCTTATTACCTTTGTCCTCAAGGGTAATTTTGGGATTTCTTATACTTTGATATTATACGTATATTATAATTGACCACAATCAATTTTTGGCGCCGCTGCCGGGGATTTGTGATTAAGATTCCTTCGTTTGCATTTGTCGATCGTGGTTTGAAGAACCTTTCGTCTTCGAAAGTTACGCTTTTGAGAAAACCAAAAATACAAAAAAATTTAAAATAAAAAAAGTAAATTTTTTTTTCTTTTCAGTATAAGTAGAAGATTAATAAATAAGAAAAATACAAAAATATTTGCTCTTCCGGATTTTTCGATTTTTCTTGTGAATTCGTGAATATAAAAAAATAATAAAAATTTTACAAAGTTGGTAAAAGAACACCAACAAATAATACTTTCAACTGAAGTATTATCCATCAATAAGTTCCCGAACCAAAGATTCAATTTTTTTTTTTACCGTTTGTGTCACTTACGAAAAAGGCGCACCTATTTTGTAATTTTTTTTTACTTAATAGAGTTACCCTAAGATTGTTGTTTATTCGGTAAACAAAAATATTTTCTTTTCTCATTTCTTTTATCATTTCATTTGTTTGTTTAGTGCATGCGCACTAGAAATTCCAATTTTTCAAATAATTCGAACGTAACCATTCCGAGACGTCGAAATAGAGGACGTGCTCTAAACGTAGTCGAACTCGAGCTTCGTACTATCATTGAAGTTGCACCAATGGCAAAACGTACAATGGAAGAGCTACTCCGTGCACCCACGGAAGGGTATGGAGAAGCTATCGTTTTACCAGAAATTAATGAGGATCATTTTGAGATTAAGACGAATTTGTTACAACTAGTTCAAGCTAACCCGTTTCACGGATATGAAAGGGAAAATCCCCATGCTCATATTAATAGTTTCAAAAGGATTACCTCGACTTTACAATTTAAAGATGTATCGAATGATGTTATTAAGCTTATGATGTTTCCATATTCGCTTGAGGGGAACGCAAGATTTTGGTACGAGAAAGAACCACCTAATTCTATTTTGACTTGGGAGGATCTCGTTACTAAATTTGTAAATCAATTCGAGGAGACTTTTAGTGAAGCTTGGGAACGATTTAAGGAAATGCTTAGAGCTTGTCCTCACCATGGATTTACGGAGTTAACTCAAGTTGATATCTTTTATAACGTTATAAACAAGAACGATCAAGACTCCTTAAATGCGGCGGCGGGTGGAAATCTTTTGAGTAAGATGACTAGAGAGGCTTTAAACATAATTGAGAATAAATCAAAAGTTCATTATTCACGTAATAAATAGAATGTTTCTAGGATGAATACGACTTCTAGGGAAAGTGTTAGTAAAACGGATGAGAGAATTGATAAGCTTGCGAACCAACTTTCGACCTTAGTTGAGATTGTTTCTAAAAAGGTTATCACTCCCGCTCCGGTTAAAGCGGTTGAGGAAATTTGTGTTACTTGTAGTGGGACTCATGCTTGGTATAATTGTCCTAATACCGATAACAATCAAGCTAGTGTTTGTGCGGCAATGGGTTCTTACAATCAAGTTAACCCTCAAAACCGTGTTAGTAACCAAATAGCACCACCAGGTTTTGCTCCGGTGCAAAACAATGGTCAAAATAGGTTTAATCAAAATCAAGGGCAAGCGGATAATTTTAATCGAGGAAACAATTTTCATGGAAATCAAGGTTTTCAAGCTCAAAATAATCATGCTCCAAATTTTCAAAATCAAGGATTTCAAAACCAACCGTTCCAAGTTCCTAATAATCAAGTTCAACAAGAGTTTTCAAATGAATTTTCAAGTTACAAGAGAACTAATGATCAAATAATGAGAAACATGCAAAATCAAATTAACTCGTTGAAAGGAGAAGTTAAGAATGAAATTCAAAACATGATGAAGACTCAACAAGCCGTCTTGATGAATCAACAAAATGTTTTTCAAACTAACTTGCAAAATATGTTAAGTGGATTCTTTCAAAACCAAGCCTCAACTTCAGGTACTCTTCCGAGTAATACCATTCCAAACCCAAAAGGTGAGATGAAAGCGATCACTACTCGAAGTGGTGTTGCTTACAAGGGACCTTTGATTCCTACTAATCCTTCTCCTAAAAAGGTAGTGGAACGAGGAACCGAGGAGACAACAGATAAAGTGCAATCAAATTTCTAAGGAAGTACCGCTCACATCCCACCTCCAGTTAACCCCATTCCGATTCTGGAACCCGATGTTCCAAAGACTTTACCTAAGCCGAATATTCCATATCCTTCACGACGTAATGATCAAAAGTCCCGTGACAAAGCTTCGAATCAAATGGAGAAGATCTTCCAAATCTTTCAAGATTTGCGCTTCGACATTAGTTTCGCGGATGCTTTACTTTTGATGCCAAGATTTGCTCCTACGATTAGGAATTTGCTCATGAATAAGGAAAAGTTGCTTGAATTAGCTAAGATACCGTTGAACGAAAATTTCTCGGCAATGCTCCTCAAAAAGCTTCCTGAAAAGCTTGGAGATCCCAGTAAGTTTCTTATACCATGCAATTTCCTGGGAATGGATGTATGTCACGCCTTGGCCGATCTTGGCGCAAGCATAAATCTTATGCCCCTTTCCATTTGGAAAAAGTTATCCTTACCTGAACTTACCCCCACTCGGATGACTCTTGAGTTAGCGGATCGATCCATAACTCATCCTAAAGGACTCGCCGAAGACGTTTATGTCAAAGTGGGAAAGTTCCACTTTCCTACCGACTTTGTTGTTGTAGATTTTGAAGCCGATCCTCGAGTACCTCTCATACTTGGGAGATCCTTCTTAAGAACCGGTCGTGCCTTAATTAATGTTTATGGAGAAGAAATAACCCTTCGGGTTGATAACGAAGCCATCACTTTTAATTTAGATCAAACTACAAGATATTCCTCTACTAATGACAAGTCGGTAAACTGAATTGATGTCATTGATGAGGTTTGTGAGGAGTATGCTCCGGAATTACTAGGGTTTTCTAATAAATCTTCAGGTGGCAATGCCACCCCGACGTCTGAGCCTCTTACTTCTGAATTCGTTTTAGAAGAGATCGAAGCTTATCTCAAGGATGATTCGATTTCACCAAAAATTGATCATGCCGATTGTGATCCAGAGGGAGATATTTGCTTAATTGAAATATTATTAAATAATGACCCGTTTCAACTCCCTCCGATGGACCTTAAGCAAGGAGAAATAATCAAGGCAAAACCTTCAATTGAAGAGCCTTCAAAATTAGAGTTAAAAGACTTACCATCTCATTTGGAATATGCTTACTTAGAAGAAAACGACAAGTTACCAGTGATTATTGCAAAAGGTTTAAAAGATGATGAAAAAAATGCTCTCTTAAAAGTGCTTAAATCTCATAAACGGGCCATTGCTTGGAAAATCATCGATATCAAGGGTATCGACCCTCGTTTTTGTACACATAAAATCTTGATGGAGGATGATTACAAACCCACAGTTCAAAGTCAAAAACAGGTTAACCCAAAAATTCACGAGGTAATAAAAAAGGAGGTCCTAAAACTTCTTGATGCCAGAATGATTTACCCGATCTCCGACAGCCCATGGGTTAGTCCAGTGCATTATGTTCTAAAGAAAGGAGGAATAACCGTTGTTACTAATGAAGAGAATGAATTAATTCTGACACGTTTAGTTACCGGGTGGAGAGTTTGTATCGACTATAGAAAATTAAATGAAGCGACTTGAAAAGATCATTTTTCATTGTCGTTTATGGATCAAATGTTATAAAGATTAGCCGGAAATGAGTTTTATTGTTTTCTAGATGGATTTTCAGGATATTTTCAAATACCGATAGATCCCCAAGACCAGGAGAAAACTACTTTCACATGCCCGTATGGAACTTTCGCGTATTGTCGCATGCCTTTTGGCTTGTTTAATGCTCCCGGTACTTTCCAACGGTGTATGATGGCCATATTCCATGATATGATCGAAAAGACTATAGAAGTGTTTATGGATGATTTCTCGGTTTTTGGGGATAGTTTTGATTCGTGCCTCTCCAATTTAGAAAAGATGCTAAAAAGGTGTGAAGACACGAATTTAGTTTTGAATTGGGAGAAGTGCCACTTTATGTCTAGAAAAGGAATTGTGTTAGGACATAAAATTTCGAAGTCGGGAATTGAGGTCGATCGTGCTAAAGTCGATGTTATCGCTAAGCTACCTCACCCGACTACCGTAAAAGGTGTTAGGAGTTTCCTAGGTCATGCGGGTTTTTACCGACGCTTTATCCAAGACTTTTCCAAAATAGCTAGACCAATGACTCACCTTCTTGAGAAGGAAACACCGTTTGTGTTTTCTAAAGATTGTATTGATGCTTTTGAGACTCTTAAAAAGAAGCTTACCGAAGCTCCGATCTTAGTTGTCCCAGATTGGAACCTACCTTTCGAACTTATGTGTGATGCAAGTGATTTTGCGATTGGTGCAGTTTTAGGACAACGAAAGATGAAGCACTTTCAGCCTATACATTATGCTAGTAAGACAATGACCGAAGCTCAAATTCATTACACTACGACGGAGAAAGAAATGCTTGCCGTAGTGTATGCTTTTGAAAAGTTTTGACCATATCTTGTCTTATCTAAAAGCATAGTGTATACGGATCACTCGGCTTTAAAGTACCTTATGAATAAACAAGATGCCAAGCCGAGGTTGCTCCGGTGGGTTCTTTGTTAGGATTGATAAAAGTGACGATCTTATTAAGATAAATGTCTTGTAATAAATAGTGAATTAATATTGTGTAATAGGGTAAGTAAAAGGCTTGTGACTAAAATAAAGTCACAAGACTTGGCTAAATAGAAAAAGTCTAAAAGTCAAAGGGGCTAAATGGTAAAAGTCTAAAAGTCAAAGGCTTTATGCTCATTATTGTAAATGGGTATAAATACCCCTCCACCACCTCATTTGTGAGGTGTGTCTTTGTGTGTCTTCTAGTGTCTCTATGTGTTTCTTAATCTCATTCTAATCTTTTTCTAATCCTCCTCCTCCCTCTTTCTCTCTCTACTTTCTCTCTCTAGATTATCACTATATTACTTATTGATCCTATATTCAGACCTAACAAGTGGTATCAGAGCTGCAGGAGCGATTTAGTGTTGTTTTGGAGAGCTTATTTAGATTGCTTATTCCAAAAGCTTATTTCAGCAGCTTATTTCGAGCTTATTTGGGTTTATTTTATGCTTATTCTGACCTGATTATCTGCTGTGTTATTCTGTCTTTTTCGTGGACTCATATTGATTTTTAGCTTATTTTCGTGTGCTTATTTTGAGTCAAATCTGCTTATTTTTGGTCAAACTGTCAAATCAGCTTATTTTTTCTTATTGAGCTAATTTCAGTTGTGTTTTATACAACTGAGATTGATTGCTTACGGTTTTATCGTAAGAATCTTGGCAAGATTAGTATAAAATCTGCTTATTTGTGCTTATTTTTGAAATTCAGCAGATTTCTGAGTCAAATTCAGTAAAAAGTTTGTTACAACAACTTTGACTGGTCAAACTCAGTAGTGTAACTGATTTTACTGAATTTGACACTCAAAGTTGGAAGCTTGTCTTTTGGTCAAACTGGTCAAACTCAGTAGATTTTTAGATCTCAGATTTGTGTTTTGTTGAGCTTATTTCAAATCTTTAAAAGATTCTTAACACATATCATCACAGATCTAAATTCGGATCATATTTCAAACAAGAAACTCAAACTCGGATCAAAAACCAAACTCGGAACAAAATTGTACAAAATCTTAGATTTGTTGTTATCATCATAGATCCAAAACAATACTCAGAAACACAAATTCGGTAACAAGAAACAAGAAATCAAACTCGGATCCATTCTTCGTCAAATCCAAGACTCGGAAACAGACATAAGAAAATCATCACTGATCTGAATCAAGTTCGTCAAAGGAAATCTTTCATCTCAGATCTAAACTCGGATCATATCCAAACTCGGAACAATTCAAACATCAAGAATCAAAGAGTTTAAACGACATATTCATAACATCAACATAGATCTCAATGATCGTCCCTTGGGGGAAGATTGTTAGGATTGATAAAAGTGACGATCTTATAGAGATAAAAGTCTTGTAATAAATAGAAAAATAATATTGTGTAATAGGGTAAGTGAAAGGTTTGTGACTAAAATAAAGTCACAAGACTTAGCTAAATAGAAAAAGTCTAAAAGACAAGGGGGCTAAATGGTAAAAGTCTAAAAGACAAGGGCTCCATGCTCATATTGTAATTGGGTATAAATACCCCTCCACCACCTCATTTGTGAGGTGTATCTTTGTGTGTCTTCTAGTGTCTCTAGGTGTTTCTTAATCTCATTTTATCTTTTCTCTAATCCTCATCCTCCCTCTTTCTCTCTCTACTTTGTCTCTCTAGACTATACACTATATTGCTTATTGATCCTGAATTCAGGACCTAACAAGTGGTATCAGAGCTGCAGGAGGGATTTAGTGTTGTTTAGGAGTGCTTATTCGGAGTGCTTATTCGTTCAGCTTATTGCGTGAGCTTATTTTTAAGCTTTTTCGGTTTAATTTGTGCTTATTTTGTGCTTATTGCTAATTTCGGGTGTGTTTTATGCAACCGAGATTGATTTCTTACGGTTTTATCGTAAGAATCTTGGCAAATTCAGTACGAAATTTGCTTATTTGAGCTTATTTTCAAAATCAGTAGCCAAATTCAGTAAAAACAGTTACAATAATCAATTTCGGTAGTCAACTGGTCAAACTCGGTAGTCAAAGTTTGTTACACATGGTCAAATTTAGTTAAGTTTGTTTCAACTGGTCAAAGTTTGTTACACTTGGTCAAAGTTTGTTTCATCTGGTCAAAATTTGTTACATCTGGTCAAACTCGGTAGTCAACTGGTCAAACTCGGTAGTCAAACTGGTCAAACTCGGTAGTCAACTGGTCAAACTCGGTAGTCAACTGGTCAAACTCGGTAGTCAACTGGTCAAATTCAAAAAAAAATAAAAAAATAAATTATAATCAATTGAAATTGATCAATTACGGTTTTATCGTAATCTTGATTCCTTTTCAATTGATTCTTCGGAGAAAACTGTGATATTTGTGAACGATTTGATTTGTGTGGAATTGATAGTTTGTGTGGATCTAAAAGTTTGTGCGTGATTTGGTTTAAGTGATAATTTGGATTGAATTTTTAGGTTCGTTGTGATAAATAGAGAAAATGGGATCAAACAAGGAAATAGTTCAATTACTTCAAAAGACACAAACCATTTTCAAACAAACACAACGTGACAAAGAGAAAAAACATCTTAATGATATTATTCAGTTACAAGAGAAAATCAAAGATCTTGAAAACGTTGTTTGTAAAATGGGCAGATCAACTGACACGCTTCGGTTGCTTACGAATGAACAAAAAGCTTTTCGGGATAACTTACATAAGTCGGGTGTGGGATATAACGGTTCTTGTGTTCTTTCACAAGCTTATGCTAAAATTCCGAAGTTGTATCGTGCTTCTGAAATTTGTGATAAAAATGAACAATTGCATGTGTTTGATTCTGAGAAAACTCTTGAGGACGCTGAAAAGAGTCAATTAAAAATGAATGAGTTTCAAAAAGATGAAAAAGTTCAAGAGTTAAAGATTCAACCAATCGATTACGAAAAGTTGAACAAACTTTATAAAGACTTTGTTCCTTAAAAAGAGCGTTCTGCTGAACAAACATATTTTTCATCATCTTATAAATCTTCTGTTTCAAAAACATCTTCTGAGAAATTTGCATCTAAGACAAAACCAAGCATGGCATCAATGCCTAGTGCAAATCCAATGCTTGCGACTTTGATTCAAATGGACAAATATTACAGAAATTTGTTTGGGTTACTTGAAAAGAATCGCAAACGAGAAAGCATTTTCTATACGTCTAAAGAAGAACAAAGGTTAATTGATGTTTGTATTGAAGGGAAAAACATTCTTCGAGAGTGGCAAACCTATTTTGAAGCCTTTCAGAATCTATTTCAAAGGGTGATTCGCGAGAATCTATACATGTAAAATATAGAATATATAATACGATGATAAATCACCAATTCACCCTTGAGGACAAAGGTAAAAAGGAAATTCTTCAGAATATATATATATATATAATATAATACGTATTAAACCGGGAAGTATGCTTTCCCTTTGTGTGAATGTGTGAGAAAAAATGTGGAGGCGTATGTTTATGTTTTAAGGATAAGGGTTTGTGGTTGTATTTGTGAAGAGAGTGGAAATATAAAAGAAGGAGGCGTGTGTATGTTGAAGTAGGGATAGGGATTATCAAAGTATGAGTTGAATGTATGTCTGCGTTTTATTTGTGAAAAGTGTTTAGGTTTTGAGTGGTGGGTCTTTTAGACAAAATTTGGTTTTTGGCTTGTAATATTGGACCCAAGCAGTGGGCTTTCCAAATTGAGATAAGTAATGTCTAAGTTGAGTTCTTTTAATTGATTAGTGATAGAAATTTAGGCCGGTGTCAATATTGTGTGTATAATTGAGGTACAAGTTGCGTAGAAATTTTTGAAAAGTAATTTTTGATTCGTTTTCGATTGATACTTTTGTATCAACCGTGATATCTGTGGGAGATTTGGTTTGTGTGTGATTGAAGTTTTTGGTTCAAGTGTGTTAGTATTCGGATTGAATTTGGTTTGAATTTTTAGGGTTGTGTTTGTAATTTTTGGGTTCGTTGTGATTAAATCAAAAAAAACGGGATCAAACGAGGAAATAATTCAATTACTTCAAAAGACACAAACGATTTCAACAACACAACGTGACAAAGAGGATAAATATCTAATGATTATTATGCAGTTACAAGTATAAAATCAAAGATCTTGAAAACGTTGTTTGTAAAATGGCAGATCAAACTGAACACTTTGGTGCTTACAGTGAACAAAAATCTTTTAAGTACTACCTTAATAAGTGGGTGTGGGATAAACGATCCTTTTGTTCTTTCACATGCTTATGCTAAAAATTTCTAAGTTGTAATCGTGCTCTGAAACTTTGTGATAAAAATGAACAACTGCATGTGGTTGATTCGAGGAAACTTTGAGGATGCTGAAAGAGTCAATTAAAAATGAATGAGATCAAAAAGATGAAAAGTTTAAGAGTTAAGATTCAACCAATCGACATACGGAATTTTTGAACAAACTTTATAAAGACTTTATTCCTCAAATAAAGGCCTTTCTGCGAGCAAACATATTTTTCATCTTCTTGTATTCCCTGTGTTAAAGATTTACGTTAAGATTTAGAACTAAAGTATGTCGAGTGAGTCACCTTTGATCAATGAATATACAATATAAAAGTTGGTTTTGAAAAGTTGTCTCTGTTAATAAAAACAGGACAGTAAAATGGGGCCAGTATTTTTTACCAATCGCCGCAGAGATTGACGTATTAAGTTTTGTCAAAAACAAGTTAAACCAATTCTTAATGATATTACAGGTTCACTTTATGGCTTTTAAGGCTCTGTTCACGAAGTTTTAAAAGAAATGAAAGATGGTTTGAGCAAAATGATTTCTATCTTGATGAATTTAAGATCAAAATGATTTGTGGAAAGATCAACTTTGGAAGCTTCCTTAATGAAGGATATCAAGAATACGTCATAAACTTCTTGTGTGGAAATAAGGAATAAGGATTTACATGATGAAATTGAAATGATTTCACAAAAGAGAGTCAAAGGATGTTCAAATGAGTGTAAAACTATTTGAATACGGCTTGTAATGATGCATTTGAAGTCAAACAGGAATTGTCAAAAAGAAATTGTTAAATTTAGAAAAGATTTGTCAAAATATGAGGCAAAGGGTATTGCTTTTGAAATCGCACTTCAACACAAGTCTCGAGAAAAAATTATTTTTTGAAAACAGTGCAAAAAGAAAATGAGAAAGATTATGGCACATTACAACTCAAAAATGCTCATTTGAAACAGACTTATAAAGATTTGTTTGAGTCGGTTCAAAGGTCAAAAGTTGAGACACATCAATGTGATGAAGCCAAAGTTAAGGACGATTTTGATGAGATTGAAACGAGAAACATTGAGTTGGAATATCGTGTGGCGTCATTAATTAAGGAGAATGAACATTTGAAAGTTTGACTTACAAAAACTTGTTTGATTCATCAAAATCGTCGGGTCAAACAAAACTACAAATGTAACAAAGGACCAGGGCAGAAAATCTAATGTCTCATTGTTGAATTTGCTGAAACTAAGTTCAAAAACATTCTCGAAAAGATTGAATTTTTCAAAAAGAAGCAGTTGGATATTTCTGAACTTAACATGGAATCGGGGGAGAATGTTTGTGATAATGCCAAATGTGTGTTTTAACAAAAGTATGTCTGAGCTGAAAATGTTTTAACTCAACAAACAAAAGATTATAATGACGTCTTTTTTTTAAGTTGAATTGTCGAACAGAACAGTCTAAATGTGAGGCGTTATTTTGAAAAACATAAAAAACGGAAAGTTGTTCTTGAATGACAATTGTCTGTAAGTGATGATTCTAAGTGGAAAAGGATCATTTTTCTGAAAGAAATTAATCATTTGTGAACCTCAGTTGGAAATCTAAAGGTAAAAGTCTGTGCAAATAGGTTTGGATAAAACATTCAATTTTGGAAAAACCACACAGCTGATTAAATTGTGATTAAACTCTCAAAATTTCATAATCATGGTTTACTCCCAAAGTTGATGAGCAAAAGAGTTTGTCAAAACCAGTCACTACACAGTCTTTGCCTAAAAATGAAAAAGATCAATTTTAAAAATGGGTTGCATATTTGGAATCCAAAATTGGCATCTCAGATATTCGTTTTTTCAAAAGAATCTCATGCGTTAGACTTATATAATGCTTTAAAAGTGAAGTTTGATTCTCTTAATCGGCAAAAATGGAACATCAATGTTTCAAAATCTTCAAAACCTAAAGAAAGTGTTTCGGAAAAGGTTCACACGGGTGAATCTTCAAAACTGTTTTCACGAAGGGTTTCTCAGTTTACATTACATGATGAAATTGAAAGAATTTCAAAAGAGTTAAAAGATGTTTCAAATGAGAGTAAAACAGTTGATACGGCTTGTAATGATGCATTTGAAGTCAAACAGGAATTGTCAAAACGAATTGTTGAATTGGAAAAAGATTTGTCAAAATCTGAGGCAAAGAGTATTGCTGTTGAAATCGCCCTTCAACACAAGTCACGAGAAAATAATTGTTGGGAATTATACTTTGAGTTGATTATGACAAAACATATTAAAGGTGGAGGACCTACAAGACAAAGTTGGAATAACATTAATGCTGATTGAAGATTAGTCAAATAGTATTTAATGCTGATTTATAGTTTCCTAATTTTATTTTGGTCTTATCTTGTCTTGTAAACCCTAACCTCTCTAGTATATAAAGAGGGGAAGGCGTCTAGTATTGTGATCGATTCATAGATAGTCTCTCCAATGAGAGTCTAAACGCATAGAAAGCGTATGTAGTAGTTAGTAGTTAGTTTCTTTATTAATGTTTAATAAAGAAAACCTTATTAGTAACATGATTGTGTTCTTTATATTCCGCTGCGTGTTACAATCATTGTTATCATACCCTAGATGAGTCCTAATAACGATCTATGGAGTCATTATAGGATTCCACAATTGGTATCAGAGCCTCGTGGCTCTCGATCTAGGGTTTATAAGGTTTTCATCGGAAATTTTAGCTTATGATTCCTGCTGGTAGTTTATGGTTCCTGCTCGTAGGCTTTATGGTTCCTACTGGTCTGCTTACGATTTCTTCTACTAGCATCGTCCGATATGGGACAACAGACGCGCTTAGATCTTGAACAATGATGATGTGTATAGTTCATTTTGAAGATTCAGTTCATGATATGATTCTTGATTGGTTGTTGCACGCTCTTTTACAGATTTGGTTGGAGTATGATACGATACAGTTCATGATATGATTTTTCACACATGACTGGTTTCTCGTTGATGCAACAGAGCTCACTGTGATGGTGGCCGTTGGCATGAACATAAATAAATTTACAAAATTTATTTGTCGGCATGTTACTATTTGTTGTCTACAAGAATTATGCATGATTCAAAGACGTTTAATAATGTCTTCTACGCACTGAAGGAAGATTTGATCTATGCTACTGAGTTCAAGATTCAAGAGATGGCAAGTATACTTTTAAGGGGAAGCTTATTGTTCATATATTTACCATCTACATGCACTCCTATTTGATTATGACAAAAAGGGGAAGAGTGCATGGATTCAGGGGAAGTTCTTCATCTATATTAGCTTCAGGGGAAGCTTGTGCTTATTGGTTTTGTCATTATCAACTAGGGGAAGATTGTTGGGAATTATACTTTGAGTTGATTATGACAAAACATATTAAAGGTGGAGGACCTACAAGACAAAGTTGGAATAACATTAATGCTGATTGAAGATTAGTCAAACAGTATTTAATGCTCAGCTAAAAGATAAAGATCAACATTAATGCTGATTGAAGATTAGTCAAATAGTATTTAATGCTGATTTATAGTTTCCTAATTTTATTTTGATCTTATCTTGTCTTGTAAACCCTAACCCCTCTAGTATATAAAGAGGGGAAGGCGTCTAGTATTGGCATCGATTCATAGATAGTCTCTCCAATGAGAGTCTAAACGCATAGAAAGCGTGTGTAGTAGTTAGTAGTTAGTTTCTTTATTAATGTTTAATAAAGAAAACCTTATTAGTAACATGATTGTGTTCTTTATATTCCGCTGCGTGTTACAATCATTGTTATCATACCCTAGATGAGTCCTAATAACGATCTATGGAGTCATTATAGGATTCCACAATTGGTATCAGAGCCTCGTGGCTCTCGATCTAGGGTTTATAAGGTTTTCATCGGAAATTTTAGCTTATGATTCCTGCTGGTAGTTTATGGTTCCTGCTGGTAGGCTTTATGGTTCCTACTGGTCTGCTTACATGGCTCGTTTTGGAGATTATTTGAAGAAGACATTTGATTATTACTTATTTGATGTTGTAGTTGATTTTCACAGGTTTTGTGTTCTTATCATATCTTAAAGGAGTGGTCACCTTTAAGATAACTTGTTCGTGTTATATAGGCTGGTGACGAGACTTTTTTGATGAATCTAGCAAAGGGGGTACGATCTATCTTATGATGTTACTAGTTACATTTGCTATCACTTTAAGGAGTTGCGCCGTTATTGTGCTTCAGTGTCTCATTTAATAGAGGAATGAGGATCTTTGTCAAGAGACAGTAGGTCACTTATACATAGCAGGTATGAGACTCGACGTCATGTGGATAAACAGGATATAAGACACAAGTTTGGGAAATTCAACTTCTTCAACAAATTTGTATTATTCATTTTTCTTCATCATTGATAATTTTGACTGCTTGGAGCTAATAAGTCCCTGGTTCATAAGATGGTAACATGTTAGAGGGAAGCTGATTGTTTATTTACCATCTACAGGCACTCCTATTTGATTATGAACAATACAATGGGAAGTGTGCGGATTCAGGGGAAGTTCTTCATCTATATTAGCTTCAGGGGAAGCTTGTGCTTATTGGTTTTGTCATTATCAACTAGGGGAAGATTGTTGGGAATTATACTTTGAGTTGATTATGACAAAACATATTAAAGATGGAGGACCTACAAGACAAAGCTGGAATAACATTAATGCTGATTGAAGATTAGTCAAACAGTATTTAATGCTCAGCTAAAAGATAAAGATCAACATTAATGCTGATTGAAGATTAGTCAAATAGTATTTAATGCTGATTTATAGTTTCCTAATTTTATTTGATCTTATCTTGTCTTGTAAACCCTAACCCCTCTAGTATATAAAGAGGGGTCTGGGTCTGAGTATGATCATCATATAGTTAGATCTCCTCCAATGGAGTCTCTAATTCAGTTAGCTTATTTGTATAAGTGTATAGTTCATAGTCGGTACTTAATTTAACGTCGAATAGTTTATAGTTTATTAGTTTATGAATAAAAACCTTGTTCATAACATTGTTGTTCTTATTTGTTATTTGACTACGTGATCATTGTTATGATATCCCTAGATGGGGACAAACAACATCTATGAAAGCCTACCAATTAAGGTTCACAGGTTTTGATTCAAACCTTTTTTATGCCAGATTGACTAGTTCGAATCTTGTTCTGCAATGTATAGATGCTTAAAGAGCTTATCTGTATCGAGTTGTTTTCTCTTTGAACTTAGACACCTTCATCGTTGAGCTTTTGCGGTGACTTCTGACATCAATCCTTAGGTTTGGGAGACTAACATAGTAGTATTATAGAGACTTTAGATAGTGTGACTCCTTAGAAACCTAGTCTTTGACTACGTGAAGTAGTTCATAAGATTTTGCTGTTCTTAGATTTGTGGATACGGGTTTCCGAAACCATTCAATTCGCCATTCAATTTTTAATTTGCAAAACAAGTTATCTATGATGGAATAAGCATCATTTTGCATACAAGAAATGTTAAGATGATAAAAGTGAAGATTCTATTGAGATAGAAGTCTTTGTATTAAATAGAATATAATATTGTATATTAGGGTAAGTGAATGGCTCGTGACTAAAATAAAGTCACAGAACTTAGCTAAATAGAAAAAGTCAAAAAGACAAGGGGGCTAAATGGTAAATGTCTAGAAACAAGGCTCCATGGTCATTCAGTGTACAAAAGGCTATAATACCCATCCACCACCTCATTTATGAGGTGTGTCTTTAAGTCATCCAAGTTCTTAATCTATTCTATCTTTCTATAATCTCTTCCTCCTCTTTTTTCTCTACTTTTCTCTCTCTAGGACTATACACTTTATTGCTTATTGAATCCTGAATTTTAGACCTAACAAGTGGTATGAGAGCCACAAGAGCGATTTAGTGTTGTTTAGGAGTGCCTATTCAGATTGCTTATTCGTTCAGCTTATTGCGTGAGCTTATTTTTACGCTTTTTTGGTTTTAATTTTGAGCTTTATTTTTTGTGCTTCTTTCGGGTGTGTTTATGCAACCGAGATTGGTTGCTTAAGGGTTTTATCGTAAGAATCATGGCAAGAATTAGTACGAAATTTGGTTATATTGTGTTATTTTTTATATTCAGCTAGCTTTTTAATTTCACAATTCAGTTTTTTAAATTTGTTTATTTCTGGTCAAACTCGGTTGTCAACTGGTCAAACTCGGTAGGCAAAGTTTGTTATCACTTGGGTCAAAGTTTGTTTTAATCTGGTCAAACTTTGTTACCATTCTGAGTCAAAGTTTTTTATTCTGGTAAAGTTTGTTAGAATCCTGGTTCAAAACTCCGGTGTAGTCAAAGTTGCTTGTACACTCTGGACAAAGTTTGTATAGAATAGTCAAAACCTCGGTATTCAAAACTAGTCAAACCTCGTAGTCAACTGGTCAAATTCAGTAAAGTTTGTTACACTTGGTCAAAGTTTGTTTCATCTGGTCAAAATTTGTTAATCTGGTCAAAGTTTGTTACATCTTGTCAAAGTTTGTTACATCTGGTCAAATTCGGAAGTTAAAATAAATTCGAACGTCAATTCAGTATTTTTTTTCTGTCAATAGCAAAAACTAGGACGTCAAATTCAGGAAGTCAAATTCAGTTTTTTATATAATTTTTTAAAAAAAATTTATACAATAGTCAAACTCGACAAGTCAAAGTAGTAAAAAAAAAAAGAAAAAAAAAAATTTTTGGCAATAGTCAAACTCGGAAGCAAAATTCATAAAAAAAATTATAAAATAAATAAAAAATAAAATCTATAATCAATGAAAATAGATCAATTACGTTTTATCGTAATCTTGATTTTTTTTCAATTGATTTCTTCTGAGGAACTGTGATATTTTGTTGAACGATTTGAATTTGTGTGGAATTGATAGTTTGTGTGGATATGATAGTTTGTGTGTGATTTGGTTTGTGTGATATTTGTGATTGAATTTTTGTGTTGAAAATTTTTGGGTTCGTCGTGATCAAATAAAAAAAAATGGGATCAAACGAGGAAATAATTCAATTACTTCAAAAAACACAAACAATTTTCAAACAAACACAACGTGACAAAGAGGAAAAATATCTTAATGATATTATTCAGTTTCAAGATAAAATCAAAGATCTTGAAAACGTTGTTTGCAAAATGGGCAGATCAACTGACACACTTCGGTTGCTTACAAGTGAACAAAAAGCTTTTAAGGACAACTTACATAAGTCGGGCATGGGATATAACGGTCCTTGTGTTCTTTCACAAGCTTATGCTAAAATTCCTAAGTTGTATCGTGCTTCTGAGCTTTGTGATAAAAATGAACAACTGCATGTGTTTGATTCTGAGGAAATTCTTGAGGATGCTAAAAAGAGTCAATTAAAAATGAATGAGTTTCAAAAATATAAAAAAATTCAAGAGCTAAAGATTCAATCAATCGATTACGAAAAGTTGAACAAACTTTGTAAAGACTTTGTTCTTCAAAAAGAGCGTTCTGTTGAACAAACATATTTTTCATCATCTTGTATATCTTTTGTTTCAAAAACATCTTCTGAGAAATTTGCTTCTAAGACAAAACCAAGTATGGTATCAATGCCTAGTGCAAATCCAATGCTTGTGACTTTGATTCAAATGGACAAATATTACATAAATTTGCTTGTGTTACTTGAAAAGAATTGCAAACGAGAAAGCATTTTCTATACGTCTAAAGAAGAACAAAGGTTAATTGATGTTTGTATTGAAGGGAAAAACATTCTTCGAGAGTGGCAAACCTATTTTGAAGCCTTTCAGAATCTATTTCAAAGGGATATAAAAGAAATGAAAGATGCGTTTTTGCAAACTCCGAGAAATTCAACCTCGCCTATTACATGGCGAAAAGAATGAAGTGGGTCACTAAGCAATCCCGGTTAATTATACCATATGGTTTGTTATTAACCCGTTTGTTTAACTTCATCATGAGTGAAAATCCCGAGTTGTCAAATGAGTCATATGTCTTGTACAATCGTGTCATAGATCCTCTTGGCACTCAAAATGAGCGAAAGGCGAGAAAGGATCATGGCACGACAAGAGGTCGTCACTTCACTTCTTCTTACTCCACCTTCGGTCAACCATCCTCCTCTCATTTTAATGATGATGATGATGGAAATGACGAAGGGACCTCGCGTGCAAGCACTCCTTCCCCCATTCCTTATGTCAACTCGTTAACTAATGAAGTTCCCCAAGTTTTTCAAAATCCACCCAACATTGACCCTCACTTAGAACCCTTTTACACCCGCCAAACCGAAATAATCAACCATCAAGTCAAAATTCAAGATGAGTATCATGGTGGGTTAAGGTCAATCGAAAAAGGTCTCAAAAACTTGTGGATAAACATAAAGAAGTGAGCAATGAGGAAAATTGCTTTATGACATTATTATTTATATTATTTACAACTTATATGAAGCTTTAGTACTTGAACATATGTTATGTGATATATTAGCACTTAGTATGGGCAACATAACTTGCCATGGATGATCTTTCAGTTTTATCATCCTAAACCCATGCTTGCATGCACCTTGATACAATCTTGCTACATATATGATATTATACATGCTTGACTTCTAGTAAATTTGCCTGCATATGCTTTCCTCATAGAACTTAAGATAGTTGATATTGTGAATTTGATTATCGAATATTAGATGATTCATGATGAAATAGGTTTGACTGAAAAAAGGGAAGTTTAGGTAACTTTTTTTAGGATTTACAGCAAATCATGAAAACTGGAAAATTTCTTGTCTTTAGAAATAATGACGCACTTTTATTAGTGGTGGCCCCATTTTTATATCTGGACCGCACATATATTATAGGACCGCCCATAAGTGTTACAGTAATGAAATTTTACCTATGTGATACTCCTGATTTTCTGTGCAGTTGACTATTCTCTCTTAGACCTAGCTAAACCTTCTGCATTTTGCTAAACCACTTTTGGAATATGATATTTCAACTCTTATGCTTTTCCACTTTGATCTCTTCCTCTCTAATTAAATAAGTCATCGTCCCTACTTCTATCATCATCTTTATCTTCATCTTCCTCACACCATTCTACCATGAATTCCACCAATGCAAACTCTTTTTTTCCCTACCAAGAAAATCAAATTAACCCTTAATCCCTCCTAGAACAACTTTTTGTTAACATCTCTAGTATGAAGTTGTTACCACCTCTCCTTCTCCCACATCATCTTCCTCATCTCCAACTCATCAAATGCAACCCTTCAATTTACATATATCAAATTCCTATGACACCTCAACAAGTCATGAAGAAACACCTTCTTCCTTTCAATCAAAACTTCAAATGTCACATCCATCCTCTCTTGAACGAACTTCTCCTAAACCTCTAAACCCTTTGCTTGAGAACATCTTGGATGCTCCTCCTAGTACCTTAATAATCATATAACCATACTTCATAGTTTCCTTCTTTAAGATTTCTACTCTCATCACTATCAATCACTTTGAAATTCTTGAAACCACCATCACACCATCTCACCACTACCTCAACCTACTATACAGGACTTACCTTTTTCTACAACTATCATGATTATCATGGGTCAACTTGTATATGTTGCTCCCATAACCGAAACCTCTTCTTATCCTTAAGAGATGAGATAAACATCATGTTTGCTCATCTTGAGTATATTTTCACTACTGCAATCACCTCTCATTTTCCACCACCACCTTGAATTAGTCTCAAAAATCTCATAAATGGGTCACCCTAACTTTTTGATCAAAGTCATCCTCTATGAATCATGAATCATCTAGGACTTATTTTCTTTGTATGTCTAGATTATAGTGTAGCTTATGAATTAATATTTCCTTCCTCACTTTAGTTCTATTGCATGTTGTATTAGCTAATTAATTATGTCTACTTTTGTATGAGTTTCTTACTTATGTACATTGAAACTACTTATAGGGACTAAAATCTCAAAATTTGGATTTAAAGATATTTGTCTTGCAATTGTACTTCAAATGTGTGTGTGTGTTTATAGCAAACAAATTTCGTAATATCGATCCGTTGGTGCCCCAAACGAGGGGGAGCTCACATCAAGGGGGAGTCTTGATATCGTTGATTTCTTTCTCACCTTCACAATTCGACGATTATCCTTTTTGGATTCGACAAAAAGGGGGAGAAATGGAACAAAACTCATTAATAATTTGAAAGCTTTAATTTTATTTAAAATGAGTTTATATTTTATCATCATCAAAAAGGGGGAGATTGTTAATACAAATAATGTCTAAAAATGTTATTTATATTTTTCGACCTCTCATTGTTTTGATAATAACAAAATGTAAAAACGTTTACGATAAAAATAAACGTTCACAAATTATTAAGTGTGAAATTTCATTTCTAAGATTAGTGATCACTTAAGGTATGGATAAACTAAATTATTAAGCATGATTAGTGATCAAGAAAATATTTTTCTCTTAAACCTCACTTTTAATTCTACAAAACTATTTTCTTAAAAATACATTTACAAAATATTTTCTAATTAAAAGAAAAGTTTTATTAAAAACTTAAAATTTGAATTTCAATTTTTTCTACACCAAAATGGGAAGGTTCCATAGCAGGAGATACATCATTAGCCACAAAGACAAATAACAGATAGTCGAGTTAGGGCGGCCCCTTATAGGCCGGGCGGCCCCCATATATATAGGGGGCCGCCGGGACCGCCTCTAATTACCGTTGGGATTTCCTGTCTATAAATACTGCTCCATTCCCAGCAGAAAAATATTCCTCTTTGCATAAAAATTTTTAAGCTCTTTCTTCGTCCTTTTTTCTCTTCACTAAAAAGATTGATCACTAAACTTTCTTAGATCTTGTTTCATGTGATCTCATTTAACATTTCCTCTCTATCATGGGCAAGGAAGAACACTCAGTATTCGCACTAAGACTCTCCTTCTAAAGTTCCAAATCTCTATAGTAGTTATCTTGTGTATTTGTTGTGATTCGAGTATATTGTGTAGATTCGATGGTGTAAGATATTTGAGAGTGTCAGATGTAGCTGTGTATATTCTTGTGAATGGTAGATTGGTTTATAGCTAAAGATTAGGATCTCGGGGGGACATTTAGATTAGTGTCAGTATAATACATATAGCGGCGTGGAAACGATTTCTATGTGTGTTAAAAGGGGTGCTGTTGACATAGTGAAATTCTCGAGTAGGATACTCAGGAGGTATGTAGGGGTGAAGAGGGGGAATACTTAGTTAGCCGAACACTTAAAATCTTGGCATTTGGTTTGATTGTTCTTTCCTTATCTCTTTACTTATTATTGTATTGTTATTTAGCGCATAGTTTGGATACATATTGTTGTTCATTTGTGGTTGATTTAACATACAACTCATATCTAAATATTTTGAAAGGAAACTTTAAAATGAAAAAGAACATGTAAACTATTTAACCACCAATTCTTGTTTCACAACCTTTCCAAGGAGGGGATTTAGTGCAGCAAGCTCTAGCGATTCACAGAGGTTCAATGCCTAACCCTTCTTCTCTAAGTAACAAGACAAATCTATGGAAGAAACCCTGAGCAAGTTTATATGAGTGAATCAGCGAAAAGACATGAAGAAAACTCCAACATGATTAAAGAAATCTGAGCTTCAACAGATGCTGTCGTACGAAACCAATAAGCTTTGATTAAAACTTTGGAGATTCAAATCAGGAAAATGAGCAAGGTAATACAAGAAAGAGGATTTGGAAGTCTACTTAACTCTACTAAAGTAAACCTAAGAGATCATGTCAAGTCAATCTCGACTATTGTTGAAGCTGATTCATACTTGATACACTGTATTAGATCGCCCATAATACGCCGTATCCACCCCATAGAACAGAAGACTAATGTTCGAGGCAAGACAAACAACAATCCCATTTCTAAGTCGTTTGAATGATTACTACTGTGAAGAAAAGAAGGGATCGTATGGACCGCAATTCTCGGAAGCTTACTCATATGGAGCATCGCATATTGATAATTCTATACCTCGGAAGGAGAAAGACCCAAGAAGTTTCACTTTACCTTGCTATATTAATAATGTTTGCTTTGATAATGCCCTTGCTGACTTAGGAGCTAGTGTAAGTGTCATGCCTCTCTCGACCTACCTTAACTTAGGTTTAGGAGAATTAGCTCACACTAAGTTAACGATTGAATTAGCAGATAAGACTGTGAAATATCCAAAAGGAATTGCTAAAAACGTGCTCGTAGGTATTGGTAAATTCCTCATAGACTTTATAATTCTTGATATGCCCGAGGATGTCAAAGTGCCCTTGATCCTTAGAAGACCATTTTTGTCTATCGCCTACGCTAAGATTGATGTATTCAAAAAGAAGATTACTTTGAGGGTTAGAGATGAGAAAATTATTTTCAAAAGTGTTAAACCTGCTAGTAGTTTGATTAAGAGGGTCTACATGTTAGGTTTAAGAGAAAGAATGGAACTAGATTTAGAAGCTAGGCTAATGGGAGAGATTAAGTTGATAATTTGATGCCCACCATTGAGGAAGGTGAGGTAATTGATGAGCCTATGATTGACATAATCAAGACTAGGAATAATGAAGGTTTTGACGAGTACCCTAGTTTTTGTGACTTTGACCGAAAGATCCATATTGATTGTGCCTACAACTTAAGATTTTCGTGCATGATAGGTTTCGAGCATGTAAATGCTAATTTTTTCCTAATTTTGTCCGTTAATGTGATGTATAGGGAGTTCTATAATTCTATAATAAAGGACAAAGTTGAATACAAAGGAAAGAACATAGTTGGAGCTTTTATGAATGTACCTATTTTGTCGATTTTTTTTTGTTGTAACTCATTTTGTAGTAGTAGAAAATTTGGATTGCTACCGAGATCAAGACTTGGGAGATATTATTCTTGGAGAACCGTTGTGCAAAGCTTCACGTGTGGAAGCAAGAAGATTTTTGGGCTAAATCAATATCCACAATGGTTGTGCTAAAGTGCTTACAAATGGTTGCGATCACATTCCAAGTTTTAAAAATCTCACAATGCCTAAAAATGCAACAAGATCAAGCTGTTACTAAAGGTAAGTTTGCACGATAAGCTGAATGGAATCTCGCATCCATACCAAAAGCTTAAAAGTTTCTACAAGGGGGTCTTGAACTTAGGACCCGAATATGTCCGAGATGCGAAGATAGAAGAATGGATCACACGCGAGCACCTAAGCGTGCATGAGATGGAGTGAAAGCTGGAAGGAAAAAGTCTAACTTAAAGATTAGCTGAAAGAAAAGTGCTTCCTGGGAGAAACAGGTATGTTATTTATTTTTGTCGAATTGTTCTTCCACCTCAATATGGCGTATCGCTCCATTACAATACGGCGTGATTGAATTGTCTGGGATCATTATCAGTCCTTTATTTTTTATGCACTTTAAACATTATTTTCAGTTTTGTCTATACGGCATATTCATGTATATGATACGGCGTATTCAACAGACTGACCCGTATTTAGATACTTTTTACATGTTTCTCAATACGGCGTATTCCAGTTTATAGATACCAGCATATTGGTCTCTTATACAGTTTTTTTGGTTTATTTATAATTAACCGTAGGTACCGAGATAGGATTTTGCATGTTTTTCCTATATTTTGCACAGGACCTTGCTGCAAAGAAATCGACAAAGTTTGTGTCGATCATCTGGAATCCTGTTTGTGTTGTAGTCATGCTGGTATTCAGACGCATTTACAACACACATTTTTCGTGCTCACAAAATCAAATTGGAGATCTACCGAGCAAAATATCAAGGGAGTTTCTCATTCTAATTCTTTTAATTCATGTTTTTAACGTTTTTTATACAACGAGGATGTTGTATAATTTAAGTAGGGGGATAGGAATTAGAATACCTACTTGTCCTATTTTTCACACTAAAATGCTTAAATTATGCTCAAATTTAAAAAAAATTAAGCATACTTTTGTGAAATTACTTGTTACATAACACCGCATACAATAACCTCTTATTAGATATTGTGTGATTTAATCCTTATCTGTTTCCAAATGTTTACCCAAATTCCATAAAAATATGAGTGTGCTGGTGATGTTGTAGAATTTATAACTTGGCTTGGTATATCTATTCGAGATCACAGTGATAGGTACTATGGATTTAGAAGGAGTAACTTGTCTAAATTGGTAAATTTTTTTAGGATTGCATCCTAAATGCATATATATGTCTATTTTATTAATCTAACTACACATGGTTAGTTAAATCCCGTATTAAACCTTTATTTCTCTATTATTCGAGTTAAGATCCCCATAGAAAAAGTATAGAGCCAATCCTTTTAGGAATAACACCAACTGTTTGTTTTGTTACACCTTTACACCTTAGCCTACCCTGTTAGATTAAGTCATTTATCAGTTGCTAGTTGCTTAAAGTGTAAAGTATGTATTTCCCGAGTCTTGTGTTAATTTCCTATCTTTGGTACGGTTAGGAAGAAATTTGCAAATGGCTAAAGTTGGAATGTATAAGTAAGTCATAACTAATGTATTTTTACTACATCATAATTTATTGGTATGTCCGAAGAATGAAGAATAATGGAGGAAATTATCCGGAGTTATTATGATCGTGAAGATGGTGAAAATGAATGAGATTTAGTAGTTAGTATAAAAAACAAAAAAATAGAAAAATCGCACAAAATTCGCGGAGGAAAGTTTGGAGTTACCGTTTCGCAAAAAGCTTAATCCGAAGGTATTATATTCATGGAGCGATTATTCGTTTGATACGTCTTATAAGTCAAGAGTAAAAGTTTTATATAAAATGGTAGATATCGCCAATTGTCTTGTAAAAAGGAGTAAAGTATGTGATGATGGGGAAGTTCACCGTTTTACGGGACGCCAATTAGGTTGTTGTTTTTTATCTATGATCAAAGATGTCGTTTGTAATTAGTTGTGTCTTTTTCTGGTAACGGTTCAGGAATGAGTGATCTTGCAACTTTGTAATTGTCTGTTTGGACTTAATCTATTTTGGTTTTCGTATATTATTTATCAACAATTTATTTCCCTTTCCTAACCATTATCCTTGGTTTTACTCGAAAGGAGGAAGTGATCGAGTCATGCATGTCTATTCCGTCGTTACGGCCATGTATGCGTGACTCAGCGCCTTGTTGGTTTTTATTACTTTTTGTCGTTGAGAGTTAGAAGATTCATTACCCTATATTCATTCTTCATACTATACCCTTGGTGTAAATCGAAATGAGGATGTGATCGAACACACATGTCTATTCCGTCGTTAGGGCCATGTATGTGTGATTCAGCTGCCTTATTGGCGCGGTACTTTTGGTGAAAGATTGCTAGAATAATCAACCCTAAACCTTATAATAAAAACCCATTTTACCTTTATAAAATTGTTACTCCTTAGCTCTAGTAGTGGAGATGTGTATCCTTTCAAGCCTATGTTAGATTACTCTTCGACGAACTCCGAGCCAAGTTGAAACGAATTAGTTTACATGTTACCCACATAGATTAGTTTAGTGATTGTGAGTGTTTTCATCTACTTATTTCGTGAGGTGTTTGGTTGTGTACTTGTAATAGATCAAATAAATGCTTTAAATGGAAAAATCCTTAGGGATACATTTTTTATAAACTTCTAAATGCCTACTTGAAGGCATGGTTGGATTCATGTGGGGGATATTTTATGGACCATCAAATAACGTTACTTTTTTAAATAAGTTTATCACATGTAAATATAAACCTATTTTAGTTAAAATTATTGCAAAAGAATTGTTACTTAATCGATTATATTTGAGAATTGTAGTTTATATGGAGTACTGTGTTGAAGATTAACAAAAGGCACTCATTCTAGTGCTTAAACTAAGACATTTGATAAAATTTTGTTCTGACATCCAATACGTTGTATCCATCAAGGAAGATACGGCGTATCTGTTCCTGCACTTCACTAAAGACCACAAAAGAACAAGGATCAATACACCGTATCTAGATAAGTCTATACGTCGTATTCAAGTTATGGTAATAAAATATTCTGGAAGATATCGAATGTGGTCCCTACTCCAAGAAACCCCCGATACGCCGTATTGACCTCAGTCAATATGCCGTATCGACCAAATTCAAGGGACTTATAATAACATAAACCTAAAAACAGGTTTTTTAGTGTGTTAAATCATATTTTTGATACCTAAACCATAAAGGTAATTCTCACTGAGATATGAAGTGCAGAAGAGGATCGGGATAGCAATTTATTATATTTGAAACAACTGTAATATCTATAATCTTGTCATTCGTTTAGTTTTCGGTATCATTCGTTAACTCGATTAGTTTACCTTGGATAAATTATTGCTCTTGTACTTGATTTGTCGTCGAAGGAATATATACTTCGGGTATTAGCCATTTTTTTGAAGGATTTTGATATGTTTGGGTTTTGTTTATCTCGATTGCTTAATTTATCATTGATTGCTTGTTTATGTTTATCAGTTTATACTTGTTTACATGATTTTGTATGCGACCTATCATTCAACTGGATCTAGTGATACAGACCAAGTAATCTAGATGCCGGGATGACTCTTCATATAGTAATTTTTTCATCTAGACCAATAGGATTACTGATAATAACCTATCTTTGCCTTTAGATTGCGAGCTTAGTTGGACCAGCAGGTGACCCTTAGGATCAACGAGTACATTCTCAATTAATTGGTAAAGACTTGGTTAGTGGACTACTAGTGTATGAATTGCCTTTAAGCAGTAAGTGGATAAAGTCTCTATGAGCTAGGGTTTAACAAGATCACCATTGCTTTAATCCCTAAGATAGATTATAATCAGTAAATAAGGATGCTTTATGCGGATACATTTAATTGTGATAGAATTCTTCATATCTAGGTCTTAGGAAGAAGTAACGCCTAAGTCTTAAGAATGATATGCCGCCTCGAGATAAGTAATCATTGCACAAAATAAATAAATCAACGTTCTAATTGGATTAATCATGGCTAATATAGTTTTCTTATATTTGGTTAGACCGCTTTTTTATCTTCTGTTAATTTACTTACGTGTGTTATTATGTCTTAAATTGATTTAAGTCACCACAAAACCTGTGCCAGTCTCTCAGGCTAAAAAACCCTCTTATCCGTTAGATTTAGGATTAACATAGGTTTAGCATATGTTTAACATAGAATAGAATTAACTTAGTCTAGATAACCAAAATATTAATAAATTGAAAGATTGTTCCTCGCTCTTAGTGATCGACACCCTACTTACCGCGAAACTCCCATCTGACCGGGTACACTGCCCGTTAATGTGTTGTTTTTGGTAAAGTCGGCAAAATATAAATTTAAAACTTGAAACTTAAATTACAACCACACAATGACACATGAAGTTTTTGGCATCGTTGCCGGGGAGTGAAAACTTTAATTTTGATTTTGATTTGATATTTTGGTTCTCAACATAAATAATCTAACCCTTAGGATTAGTATAATTTAGATTAGTGTATAATTCTTTATATTTGCTTATATATTTGTTTGTTTAATTGTTTATTAGTTTAGTTTTTTGTGTATTTAATTGTTTTCTAATACACTGTTTTGGTCGATAACCTGATACGGCGTATCTACTTCCGTTGGATACGGCGTATCCAACTTTCTTTTCCAATACAGCGTATCCATTCTGTTTAGCAATACAACGTATTCAATTATTCGCATACGGCGTATTGGTTAACAGTTTTAAATATCTTTGCAAGTCTATTTTTCTAGGATAGCTTTACTTTGAATCATGTCTTACTTTTCAGGAGCAGCATCCGGACTTCGTCCATATCATTTTACCTACCCGGAAAGAAGGTTAACAATGGAAGATATGTTATACAAATTTATTGACGAATGAAAACGAGAAAATGAAGAGATAAGGGCATTCATCTGTGAATTCTGAACAACCAACGAGATCTTACTCAAAGAAAGGAACAATTCATTAAGTGAGCTCAGGTTCGAGGTACAAAAGTTGTTAAAGGTGATCAATAATACTCCAATGACAAATTACGAAATCAAAGGAGTAACTACTAGAGGTGGAAAGACGACGACTCACGATGTTCAAACTAACAGCACCAACGTGCATGCCGAAGAACCTCTAGTGGTAAATCACGACAAACCAGTTGAATCAAATGAAGTCCTTAAAAAAGATCAACCTCAGACATCCAATGAGCCTATTATTCTACCATCCACTGAGGTATAAACACCATCGATCCCTTTTCCCCGAAGGTTGAGAAAAGAAAAAGAAGAAGCTCAGCAAAGAAAGTTCTTAGAAAACCTGAAGCAACTCCACATCAATTTGCCTTTCATCGTAGCCCTAGCTCAAATGCCGAAATACACCAAATTTCTAAAAGGTTTGCTGACAAACAAGGTCAGACTCGAAGAAGCTTGTACAATCACTATGAACAAAAAATCAAAAGAGAAAGACCTAGGAAGTTTTACTATTCCTTGTGACATTGGCCAATTGCATATTAATAATGCGTTATTAGACCTAGGGGCTAGTATAAGCTTGATTCCATATACGATGTATGAAAAATTAGGTTTAGGAGAACCAAAGGCTACTAGAATGAGCTTAGAACTTGCGGATAGGTCGATCCAATACCCAAGAGGAATAATTGAAAATGTTCTTATAAAAGTTGATAAATTCGTCCTTCCCATAGATATCGTTATCTTAGATATGCCCGAAGACTCTAAGGTTCCTATAATTTTAGGAAGACCGTTTTTGGCAACCCTTCGAGCTATGATAGACGCGTTTAATAAAAAAATAACGCTAAGGGTAGGAAATGATGAAGTAATATTTGACGTAGATCAATCAATTAAGAGACCGCCCGCTGAAGATTTTGAATGCTATGAGATTGATGACTTAGACGACATAATCAACGCAGAAGCTCAGGAATTACTGGAAAATGATAAGTCTGATTTGTTTTTACTAAAGGGGCTGGAGAAATCAATTAATAAATCAAACCTAGAAAGCTGTGAATGTTTTAAAAGTAAGGCTGACGATGATTCTGATCCAAGGAAACCAATACGGCGTATCGATTATGTTAATACACCGTATTCAGTTGCACATAAAATAGAAAGACCTGATAAAGTTGAAAGTGAACACCTTTATTTGGCTAGTGCTAACTAGATTGATGAGAAGAAACCTGAGCTGAAAGATTTGCCTCACCACTTAGAATACACATACCTGCACGATGATAAAATTCTAATGGAGGATGACTTCAAACCAGTCATTCAACCCAAAGGCGTTAAAATCCCAAAGTCTAAGATGTGGTGAAAAATGAGATCGTTAAGCTACTTGATTTTGGGCTGATTTATCCAATCTCAGATAGTTCGTGGGTCAGCCCTATTCACGTTGTGCCAAAGAAAGGAGGAATGACTGTAGTTTTGAATGAAAATATTGAATTAATTCCTTCTCGCACAGTTACAGGATGGCGAGTGTACATTGATTATAATAAACTTAATGATGCGACTCGAAAGGATCATTTCCCTCTTCCCTTTATTGATTAATTGTTAGAACATTTATGTGGGAATGAATATTACTGTTTTCTTGATGGATTTTTAGGATTCTTCTAGATTCCGATCGCACCCGAAGGTCAAGAAAAGACAACATTCACTTGTCCTTATGGGACTTTTGCTTACCGACGAATGCCGTTTGGATTATGCAACGCGCCTGCTACTTTTCAAAAATGCATGACGATTATTTTCCACGACATGGTGGAAGACTTTATGGAATTATTCATGGACGACTTCTCGGTATTCAGTAACTCTTTTAATTGTTGTCTCGCTAATTTAGATAGAATGCTTGCTAGATGTGAAGAAACCAACCTTGTGTTGAATGGGGAAAATTGTCATTTTATGGTAAAAGAAGGGATTGTTTTAGGACACAAAATTTCAGGGGCAGGTATTGAGGTCGATAGGGCTAAAATCGATGTGATTGCTAAGTTTCCATACCCTACAAACGTCAAAGGAGTTAGAAATTTCCTAGGGCATGCCAGATTTTATCGTAGGTTCATAAAAGACTTTTCAATGATCTCTAAACCAATGACCCAACTTTTAATGAAAGATGCAAAGTTCAATTTTTCTAATGATTGCAAAAAGGCATTTAAATATTTTAAAAGAAAAACTGACCACAACACCTATCATAATATCTCCCGATTGGAATGCGCCCTTTGAATTAATGTGTAACGCTAGTGATTTCGCTATTGGAGCTATTTTAGGACAAAGAATAGATGGAAAATTCAAACCAACCTATTATGCTAGCAAAAATCTAAATAATGCCCAAGAACATTATACCACCACTGAAAAAGAACTTCTTGCAGTTGTTTTCTCTTTTGATAAGTGTCATCCCTATCTTATCTTATCAAAAACTGTTGTCTACACTAATCATTCTGCTTTTAAGTATCTGTTCAGTAAACAAGATGCCAAACCAAGGCTTATAAGGTAGGTACTGCTTCTTCAAGGGTTCGACATCGAGATTAAGGATAAAAAAGGGGCAGAAAACTTGGCTGCGGATCACTTGTCAAGACTTGAGAACCCAAATTTGGGAACATTCACGGAAGAATAAATCACAGATGAATTTCCCGACGAACATCTAATGATATTGAAGGCCAAGCTAAATGACAACGAACCATGGTATGCTGATTATGTTAATTATATTGTTGGAAAGATTGTGCCTCCAAAATGGACACTAGAAAAAAGAAGGTTTTTCCCTCAAGTGAAGAACTATTTTTGGGCTGAACCGTATGCGTTCAGGCTATGCTCGGACAATGTAACGAGGCGATGCATTATTGGAAGCAAAATCCTTGAAATCTTGGCACACTGACATTCTAGACCAACTGGGGGACATCATAGTGCGTCGATTACTTGAAGAAAAGTCTATGAATCCAGATTCTTTTGGCCTAGTATCTTTAAGGATGCTAAAGATTACGTGATGAGATGTGATGCATGTAAATAGTCAGGAAACATATCATGAAGGAGTGAGATGCCTCAAAACAACATTCAGGTATGTGATGTATTTGATATATAGGGAATAGACTTTATGGGTCCCTTTCCTATCTCAAGGGAAAATAAATATATATTAGTAGCAGTGGATTATGTATCAAAATGGGTCAAAGCTCAAGCACCTCCTACAAACGATGCTCGCGTTATGATTAAGTTTTAAGAAAGTTGTTTGCAAGGTTTGGAGTTCCTAAAGCTTTAATTAGTGATCGGGGGACACATTTTTGTAACTCTCAATTGGAAATAGCCTTGCAAAAATACGGAGTGACTCATAAATTATCTACTACATACCACCCTCAAACCAATGGACAAACTAAAGTGACCAATAGAGCTATTAAATATATTTTGGAAAGATCGGTTGGATATAACCCTAAGAATTGGTCTGAAAAGCTTGACGATGCATTATGGGCATTCAAAACCGCCTACAAAACACCTACTGGATGTACCCCCTTTAGGTTGGTTTATGGGAAAGCTTGTCACCTACCTGTGGAGATCAAACATAAAGCACATTGGGAACTAAAACAATGTAATATGGATCTCACAGCTGCAGCAAAAAACCGTTTCATGGAACTTAATGAACTAATGGAGTTAAGAGATGGAACATACGAGAACACCCGCATCTACAAGGAGAGAACTAAGAAATGGCATGAATCTAGGCCCTGAGGGGATAAAAACTTTATGGTAGGAGACGAGGTCTTGCTATTTAACTCTAGATGTAAGATGCATCTGGGTAAGCTTAAATCAAAGTGGTACGGGCCATATGTGGTAAAAACTGTATATCCATATGGGACTGTGGAAATCACCGATAAAAACAGAATAAGTTTTAAAGTCAATGGCCAAAGGTTAAAGAAATACTATGATGGAAATATCGATATGGATGAAAGAGAGGTCGTTAAATCCGAAGAAAATACGACGTAGAAGCTGAAGAAAAAGTCTAACTTAAAGACTAGCTAAAAGAAAAGTGCTTCCTGGGAGACAACCCGGATTGTTATTTATTTTTATCGATTCTGTCTTCCCAGACATCAATACGGTGTATCCGCTCCATACCATACGGCGTATTAAATGTCTGGACGTTATCAGTCCTTTACTTTTATGCACTTTAAAACTTTATCGTCAATTCTGTCTATATGACGTATTCATGTATATGATACGGCGTATTCGGCAGACTGACCCGTATTTAGATACTTTTTATAGGTTTCTCTATACGGCGTATTCCAGTTTATAGATACGGTGTATTGGTCTCCTGTACAGTTTGTTTAGTTTATTTATAATTAACCGTAGGTACCGAGATAGGATTTTGCATGTTTTTCCTATATTTGTCACATGACCTCACTACAAAGAAATTGATGAAGTTGGTGAAGTAACGATCATCTGGAATTCTGTGTGTGTTGTAGTTATGCTGGAATCCAGATGCATTTACAACACACATTCTTGCTCATAAACTTAACTTAGAGAATCTACCGAGCAAAATATCAGGGGTGTTTCTCATTCTAATTATTTTAATTCCCATTTTTAATGTTTTATTTATACAACGAGGAAGTTGTATAATTCAAGTGGGAGGATGGGAATTAGAATGCATACTTGTCCTATTTTTCACACTAAAATGCTTAAATTATGCTTAAATTTAAAATAATTTTCAAGCATACTTTTGTGAAATTACTTGCTACATAACCCACACACAATAACCCTTATTACATATTGTGAGGATTTAACCTTGTCCATTTCCAAATGTTTACCCAAATTCCACAAAATATGAGTGTGTCAGTGATGGTGTAGACTTTAGAACTTGGCTTGGTATATCTATTCAAACCACAATAATGAGTACTATGGATTTAAATAGAGTAACTTGTTTAAATTGTGAAATTTCTATGATTGTACCCAAAAAACCTATACATGTTATTTTATTAACTAACTACATTGGTTAGTTAAATCTCATATAAACCCTTTGTTTACTCTCATTTTAAAAGTAAGATTATAACACCCCGTGTTTTAGGACATTGTACGACGTTAATAAAGTCACCATTTATTTTTAGTATTGTACGCGTTTGTTTTTAATGGAAATCGTTACGTTAAATCG